>CANNZV010000598.1:0-252165 GCA_947561585.1 Caprella mutica
GTAAAATTGATAAACCGTTGGTAAAATTGATAAACCGTTGGTAAAATTGAGAACCATTGGTAAAATTGATAAACCGTTGGTAAAATTGAGAACCATTGGTAAAATTGATAAACCGTTGGTAAAATTGATAAACCGTTGGTAAAATTGATAAACCGTTGGTAAAATTGAAAACCGTTGGTAAAATTGATAAACCGTTGGTAAAATTGATAAACCGTTGGTAAAATTGATAAACCATTGGTAAAATTGAAAACAGTTTGTAAAATTGAAATCAGTTGGTAAAATTGAAATCAGTTGGTAAAATTGAAATCAGTTGGTAAAATTGATAAACCATTGGTAAAATTGATAAACCATTGGTAAAATTGATAAACCGTTGGTAAAATTGATAAACCGTTGGTAAAATTGATAAACCGTTGGTAAAATTGATAAACCGTTGGTAAAATTGATAAACCATTGGTAAAATTGATAAACCGTTGGTAAAATTGATAAACCGTTGGTAAAATTGATAAACCGTTGGTAAAATTGATAAACCGTTGGTAAAATTGATAAACCGTTGGTAAAATTGATAAACAGTTGGTAAAATTGAAAACAGTTGGTAAAATTGATAAACCGTTGGTAAAATTGAAAACAGTTGGTAAAATTGAAATCAGTTGGTAAAATTGTAAACCGTTGGTAAAATTGAAAACAGTTGGTAAAATTGAAAACAGTTGGTAAAATTGAAAACAGTTGGTAAAATTGATGAACCGTTGGTAAAATTGATAAACCGTTGGTAAATTGAGAACCATTGGTAAAATTGATAAACCGTTGGTAAAATTGATAAACCGTTGGTAAAATTGAAAACCGTTGGTAAAATTGAAAACCATTGGTAAAATTGAAAACCGTTGGTAAAATTGATAAACCGTTGGTAGTAAAATTGATAAACCGTTGGTAAAATTGATAACCGTTGGTAAAATTGAAAACAGTTTGTAAAATTGAAATCAGTTGGTAAAATTGAAAACAGTTGGTAAAATTGAAAACAGTTGGTAAAATTGATAAACCGTTGGTAAAATTGATAAACCGTTGGTAAAATTGAGAACCATTGGTAAAATTGATAAACCGTTGGTAAAATTGATAAACCGTTGGTAAAATTGATAAACCGTTGGTAAAATAGATAAACCGTTGGTAAAATTGATAAACCGTTGGTAAAATTGATAAACCGTTGGTAAAATTGATAAACCGTTGGTAAAATTGAGAACCATTGGTAAAATTGATAAACCGTTGGTAAAATTGAGAACCATTGGTAAAATTGATAAACCGTTGGTAAAATTGATAAACCGTTGGTAAAATTGATAAACCGTTGGTAAAATTGAAAACCGTTGGTAAAATTGATAAACCGTTGGTAAAATTGATAAACCGTTGGTAAAATTGATAAACCATTGGTAAAATTGAAAACAGTTTGTAAAATTGAAATCAGTTGGTAAAATTGAAATCAGTTGGTAAAATTGAAATCAGTTGGTAAAATTGATAAACCATTGGTAAAATTGATAAACCATTGGTAAAATTGATAAACCGTTGGTAAAATTGATAAACCGTTGGTAAAATTGATAAACCGTTGGTAAAATTGATAAACCGTTGGTAAAATTGATAAACCATTGGTAAAATTGATAAACCGTTGGTAAAATTGATAAACCGTTGGTAAAATTGATAAACCGTTGGTAAAATTGATAAACCGTTGGTAAAATTGATAAACCGTTGGTAAAATTGATAAACAGTTGGTAAAATTGAAAACAGTTGGTAAAATTGAAAACAGTTTGTAAAATTGAAAACAGTTGGTAAAATTGAAAACAGTTGGTAAAATTGAGAACAGTTGGTAAAATTGAAAACAGTTGGTAAAATTGAAAACAGTTGGTAAAATTGAAAACAGTTTGTAAAATTGAAAACAGTTGGTAAAATTGATAAACCGTTGGTAAAATTGAAAACAGTTGGTAAAATTGAAATCAGTTGGTAAAATTGAAAACCGTTGGTAAAATTGAAAACAGTTGGTAAAATTGATAAACCGTTGGTAAAATTGATAAACCGTTGGTAAAATTGAGAACCATTGGTAAAATTGATAAACCGTTGGTAAAATTGATAAACCGTTGGTAAAATTGATAAACCGTTGGTAAAATTGAGAACCATTGGTAAAATTGATAAACCGTTGGTAAAATTGATAAACCGTTGGTAAAATTGAAAACCGTTGGTAAAATTGAAAACATTGGTAAAATTGAAAACCGTTGGTAAAATTGATAAACCGTTGGTAAAATTGATAAACCGTTGGTAAAATTGATAACCGTTGGTAAAATTGAAAACAGTTTGTAAAATTGAAATCAGTTGGTAAAATTGAAAACAGTTGGTAAAATTGAAAACAGTTGGTAAAATTGATAAACCGTTGGTAAAATTGAGAACCATTGGTAAAATTGATAAACCGTTGGTAAAATTGATAAACCGTTGGTAAAATTGATAAACCGTTGGTAAAATTGAAAACCGTTGGTAAAATTGAAAACCATTGGTAAAATTGAAAACCGTTGGTAAAATTGATAAACCGTTGGTAAAATTGATAAACCGTTGGTAAAATTGATAAACCATTGGTAAAATTGAAAACAGTTTGTAAAATTGAAATCAGTTGGTAAAATTGAAATCAGTTGGTAAAATTGAAATCAGTTGGTAAAATTGATAAACCATTGGTAAAATTGATAAACCATTGGTAAAATTGATAAACCGTTGGTAAAATTGATAAACCGTTGGTAAAATTGATAAACCGTTGGTAAAATTGATAAACCGTTGGTAAAATTGATAAACCGTTGGTAAAATTGATAAACCGTTGGTAAAATTGATAAACCATTGGTAAAATTGATAAACCGTTGGTAAAATTGAAATCAGTTGGTAAAATTGATAAACCATTGGTAAAATTGATAAACCATTGGTAAAATTGATAAACCGTTGGTAAAATTGATAAACCGTTGGTAAAATTGATAAACCATTGGTAAAATTGAAAACAGTTTGTAAAATTGAAAACAGTTTGTAAAATTGATAAACCGTTGGTAAAATTGATAAACCGTTGGTAAAATTGAAATCAGTTGGTAAAATTGAAAACAGTTGGTAAAATTGAAAAACCGTTGGTAAAATTGATAAACCATTGGTAAAATTGATAAACCATTGGTAAAATTGATAAACCGTTGGTAAAATTGATAAACCGTTGGTAAAATTGATAAACCGTTGGTAAAATTGATAAACCGTTGGTAAAATTGATAAACCGTTGGTAAAATTGATAAACCATTGGTAAAATTGATAAACCGTTGGTAAAATTGAAAACAGTTTGTAAAATTGATAAACCGTTGGTAAAATTGATAAACAGTTGGTAAAATTGAAAACAGTTGGTAAAATTGAAAACAGTTGGTAAATTGAAAACAGTTGGTAAAATTGAAAACAGTTGGTAAAATTGAAAACAGTTGGTAAAATTGATAAACAGTTGGTAAAATTGAAAAACCATTGGTAAAATTGATAAACCGTTGGTAAAATTGAAAACCGTTGGTAAAATTGAAAAACCATTGGTAAAATTGATAAACCGTTGGTAAAATTGAAAACAGTTGGTAAAATTGAAAACAGTTGGTAAAATTGAAAACAGTTGGTAAAATTGAAAACAGTTGGTAAAATTGAAAACAGTTGGTAAAATTGAAAACAGTTGGTAAAATTGAAAACAGTTAGTAAAATTGAAAAACCATTGGTAAAATTGATAAACCGTTGGTAAAATTGATAAACCGTTGGTAAAATTGAGAACCATTGGTAAAATTGATAAACCATTGGTAAAATTGATAAACCATTGGTAAAATTGATAAACCATTGGTAAAATTGATAAACCATTGGTAAAATTGATAAACCATTGGTAAAATTGATAAACCATTGGTAAAATTGATAAACCGTTGGTAAAATTGATAAACCGTTGGTAAAATTGAAAACCGTTGGTAAAATTGAAAACATTGGTAAAATTGAAAACCGTTGGTAAAATTGATAAACCGTTGGTAAAATTGATAAACCGTTGGTAAAATTGATAACCGTTGGTAAAATTGAAAACAGTTTGTAAAATTGAAATCAGTTGGTAAAATTGAAAACAGTTGGTAAAATTGAAAACAGTTGGTAAAATTGATAAACCGTTGGTAAAATTGATAAACCGTTGGTAAAATTGAGAACCATTGGTAAAATTGATAAACCGTTGGTAAAATTGATAAACCGTTGGTAAAATTGAAAACCGTTGGTAAAATTGAAAACCATTGGTAAAATTGAAAACCGTTGGTAAAATTGATAAACCGTTGGTAAAATTGATAAACCGTTGGTAAAATTGATAAACCATTGGTAAAATTGAAAACAGTTTGTAAAATTGAAATCAGTTGGTAAAATTGAAATCAGTTGGTAAAATTGAAATCAGTTGGTAAAATTGATAAACCATTGGTAAAATTGATAAACCATTGGTAAAATTGATAAACCGTTGGTAAAATTGATAAACCATTGGTAAAATTGATAAACCGTTGGTAAAATTGATAAACCGTTGGTAAAATTGATAAACCGTTGGTAAAATTGATAAACCGTTGGTAAAATTGATAAACCGTTGGTAAAATTGATAAACCATTGGTAAAATTGATAAACCATTGGTAAAATTGATAAACCATTGGTAAAATTGATAAACCATTGGTAAAATTGATAAACCATTGGTAAAATTGATAAACCGTTGGTAAAATTGATAAACCATTGGTAAAATTGATAAACCGTTGGTAAAATTGAAAACAGTTTGTAAAATTGATAAACCGTTGGTAAAATTGATAAACCGTTGGTAAAATTGAAATCAGTTGGTAAAATTGAAAACAGTTGGTAAAATTGAAAAACCGTTGGTAAAATTGATAAACCATTGGTAAAATTGATAAACCATTGGTAAAATTGATAAACCGTTGGTAAAATTGATAAACCGTTGGTAAAATTGATAAACCGTTGGTAAAATTGATAAACCGTTGGTAAAATTGATAAACCGTTGGTAAAATTGATAAACCGTTGGTAAAATTGATAAACCATTGGTAAAATTGATAAACCGTTGGTAAAATTGAAAACAGTTTGTAAAATTGATAAACCGTTGGTAAAATTGATAAACAGTTGGTAAAATTGAAAACAGTTGGTAAAATTGAAAACAGTTGGTAAATTGAAAACAGTTGGTAAAATTGAAAACAGTTGGTAAAATTGAAAACAGTTGGTAAAATTGATAAACAGTTGGTAAAATTGAAAACCGTTGGTAAAATTGAAAAACCATTGGTAAAATTGAAAACCGTTGGTAAAATTGAAAAACCATTGGTAAAATTGATAAACCGTTGGTAAAATTGAAAACCGTTGGTAAAATTGAAAAACCATTGGTAAAATTGATAAACCGTTGGTAAAATTGAAAACAGTTGGTAAAATTGAAAACAGTTGGTAAAATTGAAAACAGTTGGTAAAATTGAAAACAGTTGGTAAAATTGAAAACAGTTGGTAAAATTGAAAACAGTTAGTAAAATTGAAAACAGTTAGTAAAATTGAAAAACCATTGGTAAAATTGATAAACCGTTGGTAAAATTGAGAACCATTGGTAAAATTGAGAACCATTGGTAAAATTGATAAACCATTGGTAAAATTGATAAACCATTGGTAAAATTGATAAACCATTGGTAAAATTGATAAACCATTGGTAAAATTGATAAACCATTGGTAAAATTGATAAACCATTGGTAAAATTGATAAAACATTGGTAAAATTGATAAACCATTGGTAAAATTGATAAAACATTGGTAAAATTGATAAACCATTGGTAAAATTGATAAACCTGACAGATAACAAAAATAGTTCTAATGAAAAGATGGGCCACACTCCCAATTGTAAAAGTTCAGACCTCAAGGGACGAAACCCTTCACTTCCATTCTTCACACACGGCTTCCGGATAGAGCCCCTATTTCGGTATTGATTTTAGAACAGAAACAAAGATGTACCTGATGACGTGAGTGTGAAAGTTATTAAACAAGCTATAAGCTATATAAAAAGCTATAAGCTATACTATAAGCTATATAACAAGCTATAAGCTATACTATAAGCTATATAACAAGCTATAAGCTATACTATAAGCTATATAACGAGCTATAAGCTATACTATAAGCTATATAACAAGCTATAAGCTATACTATAAGCTATATAACAAGCTATAAGCTATACTATAAGCTATATAACAAGCTATAAGCTATACTTTAAGCTATATAAAAAGCTATAAGCTATACTATAAGCTATATAACGAGCTATAAGCTATACTATAAGCTATATAACAAGCTATAAGCTATACTATAAGCTATATAACAAGCTATAAGCTATACTATAAGCTATATAACAAGCTATAAGCTATACTATAAGCTATATAAAAAGCTATAAGCTATACTATAAGCTATATAACAAGCTATAAGCTATACTATAAGCTATATAACAAGCTATAAGCTATACTATAAGCTATATAACAAGCTATAAGCTATACTATAAGCTATATAACGAGCTATAAGCTATACTATAAGCTATATAACAAGCTATAAGCTATACTATAAGCTATATAAAAAGCTATAAGCTATACTATAAGCTATATAAAAAGCTATAAGCTATACTATAAGCTATATAACAAGCTATAAGCTATAAAACGAGCTAAAAGCTATAAAACGAGCTATAAGCTATATAACAAGCTATAAGCTATAAAACGAGCTAAAAGCTATAAAACAAGCTAAAAGCTATAAAACGAGCTATAAGCTATATAACAAGCTACAAGCTATATAACAAGCTAAAAGCTATATAACAAGCTAAAAGCTATATAACAAGCTATAAGCTATATAACAAGCTACAAGCTATATAACGAGCTAAAAGCTATAAAACGAGCTATAAGCTATATAACAAGCTACAAGCTATATAACAAGCTAAAAGCTATATAACAAGCTATAAGCTATATAACAAGCTAAAAGCTATATAACAAGCTATAAGCTATATAACAAGCTAAAAGCTATATAACAAGCTATAAGCTATATAATAAGCTATAAACTTGTTATATAGTTGAGAACATAAAAAGTGTGCTCAACTTTGAATTAATATAAATATTATATTTATTAATAAATCATGATATCTTAATTACTGTGGTAGCTAGAATGGATACAAGTAACAATATCTAATTTTTAATCATTATTCAGCTCTAACTTGTGTTCATTTATAAATACGATATTTATATCACTTCAAAGTAGGGTACACTTTTTGTGGGTCACCCTGTATAGTAGCCTACAAGCTATTTCAATCCTGTTGATCAGTTCCGAAAATACATCACAATGGGGTATGTTCATTGTAAAGACATTGTTCAGTTGAACAATAGCAGTGCATCACTCAAAAGAATAGTTAGAAATTGCAGTGAGAAGAACAACTGCAACTACTAGGTTGGTACACCGGAGACAGCTGATTGCATGTGCCTGAGGTGAAGACTACAAAGCAGTATACAAAATTGGTGAAATTGTTAAAATATAGTTAGACATTTTGTACTGCTCTGTATTGTGTACTGTACTGTTTTATGAACACTGCAACAATGTACTTTATATGTACTGTACTGTATTATTTTTGTACTTTATCTGCTGGTGTATAGTGCTGATTGGCTGCCTCGTAAGTCTCACACACGTGACCCAGCAGACTAGCACCCGCAGCAAAAGTTACACGCAAGATTCGAATTTCTCCCATGAAACTTTCTAGCGGGTCAACAATTAGGTTGGATTTCAGTCTGCGTCTGTCTGTATTTACTTTATTAGCCCAAAAGTCATGGGATAACTTGGAGCAATAAATGTTACATTGTTTTTAATGTAATCAGAACACTTTAATGAATATTTCGCAAGAAAGTCGGTAAGAAACGTACGAAATAAATGTTTGTAATATTTACAATATTAATTCATGCTATTTGAGACTATATTTTAAAAGAATTTAAAGGCAAAATGTAAAATTAGGTTATTCTTGTTTTTTAATAGTTACTATAGACACAACTAAATAAACAGTCCTTTATGTACCTAGTTGACATGTCAAAATAACCTTAGAGGTCACAATTCATCAAAGTGAGCTACAAATACCTTGCAGATCATTCCAACCTTTTTAATAAGGGTAATAGGTAATCAGAAGTACCAAAAGTAGAGAGAGGGTTACCCGGCGACAAAAACCGTACAAAATATGGAACCAAAAAACTTATTATATGAGGACCGGAAATAATATGTAGAGTAATTTACGAATTATCGGTCGGTTGCACATCTTCGGTCATAGCTATGACCAAAGATGTGCAACAGACCGATAATTCGTAACTTACCCTCTATGTCCTGTAATGGGATTATCTCACCTCCTGTGTTAGTTTTCTGTGTCGGGGTTTGCTTCTCATCTTAACGGCAGGAGTGACGTCATCGCTAGCCCCTGACGCGTCTTCACTCTCCCCGTCACTGTTGCCGTACCTAGACCTGCCATTGTCGCACCGGGGACTTTCGTGAACCACACCTGCAACGAAATGTTAAGGTTAGAAAGAACGGACGGCACTTGCAAGGTTAGAAATAAAAAAAGTTTACTACCACTTTTAAAAATATTGTTCCTTGCGGGTAAGTTTCTTAGGATAATGGTTTTAAGGTTACTAACTCATTGATTGGCTATGGAGATTGACCAATAAGTGTATTGAGGGGCGTGTCACCTCCAACCCCCCTGCCAGGTTATTAAGCAAGCATGAAGTGTGCAGTACATCAAATTAGAGGATACAACAAACTACATAACAGCCATCTATGATGGAGTTTCAAAGTTTTCATTATTTGAAAAGCCATTTAATTCAACTCATTACTATATGCAAGGAGGAGGAGCCAACAGAGGGTGGAGCACTGCCGGTTTAGTGCTCTGCCCCTTATTGGCTCCTCCTCCTAGCCGACCAATCAGAGAAGAGTTATCCTTAAAAATATTATCGGTAAGAACATTATTCTTGCAGCACTGTATCGATAGAAAATTATGCGGTAGAGACAAAATCTCCAAAAAAAAAAAATATGCGCTGTTTGTTATATCTTTAAAAAAATTGACGGAAAAAACAACCAATTTAGCAAACCAGAATGAACTAAATTAAAAGGTATGCTGCATTTTAAATGTTATGATTTATAATTAAATTTTTTCTTGCTACAGTGCAGAAAACATGCTTTGAGATTTATTAGGAAATTAATTGCCAACATTACACAAAAAATATAATTTCAATTTTGAGTAGTTGTATTTATCAAAACTCAATTAATTTTTTTATAATAAAATATAAGAAAGTAAAGAAACAATTAAATAATAAACATATAGTTAATTACACTTATGAATTAACAATAATAAAAACAACTATTTTGACTTTGGAATTTGATATTTTTTAATTCATCCAACCTAACACAAAATCTAAGGTTCGTAGTTGAAAAGCATAACCCTAGTGCTATCCTCTAAAACTGCAAGTAGCGTTGAAATATGATAAACATGGTAAAAAATGAACAATATAAATTGATTAAATTCTAAATTACAACAGTTCAGGCACAAGGAACGACACCGCCTTCTCTTCCATTCACCACAGACAGTTTCAACCGTCCATAAAAAAGAGGAGTTAGTGAATCACCATAACGATAAAATAATGAATTTTTAAATAAAACATACAATAGAAATAGCGATAAAAAGAATAAGTAAACGCGGAGGCGAATAAAAAGTAAATGTGACGCATGGATGTGCAAGCTTTAAAATACAAACTTATTCGAACAGAACAATAAACTCCAATGAATTAGTAGAATCTTCTTCCTAATAAAAAACAAATAAAAAGAAACCTTTAAATTATGAAACATAAAAGTTCCGACCATTCTTACAAGGAAAGTAACTTTAAGACCTCCTTCACACGGGCGTTTTTCTCATGCCGCAGCCAAGAAAATGGTGCATGTAAAAACGCTACGACTGAAAAAACGTATGTGTTTTGTATGTCCGCTTAGATTAATCGTTTTTTCACGCTGCATTATTGTAGAAAAAAAACGCCCCGTGTGAAATAAGCCTAAGGGTAAACCCTTACCCAGGGACTTGGACGACTTCATGGAGAATGTTGATATCTTCCTCCGTCTGTCCCCAAGTTGAGACAACCAGTTGCTGATGCGGTTACTGGGGCCATTGTTGTTGGAGAAAGAGCTGAAGGTGGAGCTTTTGTGCAACATCTTGAACAACACCACCACAGGTTGTGCGTTAAAAATCTTTGGTAGAACTAATGATTGTGCGGAGGAAGAACGAGGTAACTAACGAACTTACTTCGATGCGAGATATCTTTGGATGTGCACTGATTTAAATCATAAGACCGTATAGATGTAGAGGGATAATACTTGAGAGTTTGATTTAAATGAACCACATAGACTATATCACTTTCAGATGGTAAGTTGAGGGCAAAACTATACGATACACAAAATGGCACGACTGAATTGGCAACGATTACTAAAATACGATTGGTTTAGCACATGGAATACACACAGAGATCTAGAAATGACTAGAAGATATATGAGCTTCAGGTTGAAAAACTGACACTCCTGATGATTGAAAACACTGTATTAGGACTAGGGAAATTGGCACTCATTCACGACTTCTCCAGTTCTTAGATTTACGAATCAGTTTCTTAAAGACTTTAACATCCACTAGGGCTTACGAACCGCTAAACTTGTCACACCGCTAAACTAGGTGATTGAAATTCTCTATGTGATTCTAGGTCTTATTAATGCATAACAGCGAACACGTAAGAAGGCATGTGCGAGAAGGCTTTCTGTTCGCCAGTACCTAAAAAATTATTCTGTTCTGTTGAGATTTTGTGTTTCTGGTTTAATTTTGATGTTTTTTGGGATTTCTGTCTTTTCAGTTCTTTAATTCACTTTGTAGTTAGTTGTCAATTGACCAGAAAATATAGAGGTTTTACACTTTCTTGAACACGATGTTAACGGGTGACACTCACACTGTAAGGGTATATCACTTTTCAATTATGCACAAGAGTTATTATAGCATTACTAGTTTTATAGAGTTTGTAGATACAGAAAATGAAGTGTATCTGAAAAGAACATTCAAAATATTACTTGTTAATCAATAGCAGAACTTATGTACACAATTACGAAACTGTTAAAATATATATATTATAATTTAGTAGGGGTTTAACGTCTGCTTCGGAACCAAAGGCCATATCGCTGACGTCAAAAGGAAATTAACAAGGGACTGGAAGAAGCAGTCAGAGAGGAAAGTGGCTCCATGAACAAAGTCACTTACCACCGTCGGTGACAATGCTCATGGATGCAGAAAAGCTACTCCGTGAATGCAGTCACTTACCAAGGAATGTGACGAAACGGGACACAAGCATCGGTGGCTGCACTAACGGATGGAAGAGGAAAATGATGAAGTGATAGTAAATGAAGCCTAGGAGCCCACCTAACACAATATCTAAGACCTCGTAGTTGAAGAGCATAACCCTAGCGCTAGCCTCTAAAACTGCAAGTAGCGTTAAAAAAATGATAAATAACATATATATTAAATTATGATTAAATTTAACATTAATATTCTAGTAAATCTGATACTTTTTCTAAATAAATTTAAAAAGAATGACTATTTATGCATTGTTGAAAGCAGCACTAATATTTTTTGCTACAAAAAGTACAATATACAGAATTCAAATTACAACAGTCCGTGGCCTAGGGACGCCCCTTGCTCTTTTCTCCCGTTTAACACAAACAGTTTCCGGATAGAAGAGTCCCTGGAGTGCGGCATTATATAACAATTAAGATTGGAAGGGAACTTCAGATCACAGTAATGCAATGTTAAAAGTAAGAGTAACTTTGTAATTAGCAAGTAATTACAAAGTTGAGGTGAGTTAAAGTAAATAGTTACGTGATTAGAAATGGACTAAAAAGACAAACATTAAATAAATGAATTAAGCAGGATGTTGAAATAAACTAAAAAAAACATTAAAATTAGTTAGCATATTATACACTCATAAAGAGGGGTACTAAATGCATTAATATGATACCTGGTATGAAAGAAAATTGAGAGAGTAAATTATAAATAGTTACAGGATGCATTATCATATAAAAAAATAAAATTAGAAATTATTAAAAAACGCCTTCAAAAAATATTCCATTATACCTGCAGGTATCATGGATACAAATTTGACTATTTTTTGTTCCCTCCACGACTTTCCAATACTAACCTTTGAATTTTCCATCCGCTTTTTAATTCACGACTGCCCAGGTAACATTGAGATATTCCCGGAATATTCCCGTGATATCTATATATTCCCTCATTATCCGCTATCATAAAATGATATCGAGGGAATATTCCAAGGATTAGTGAAAATTAGTTGATCCCCTAAAGATATCGAAAAAAATATTCCAGGAATTGTGAAAATTAGTAGATCCCCTAACGAAATCGAGGGAATATTCCAGGAATTAGTAAAATTAGTTGAACCCCTAACGATATCGAGGGAATATTCCAGGAATTAGTGATAATTAGGTGATTCCAAATGATATTTAGGGAATATTCCAAGGATTAGTGAAAATAACTTCACCCACTAACGATATCAACGAAATATTCCAGGAATAAATGAAAATTAGTTGATGCACTAATGATATGGGAATATTCCAGAAATTAATGAAAATTAGTTGATCCCTTTCCGATATCGAGGGAATATTCCAGGAATTGGTGAAAAGTAGTTGATTCCCTATCGATATCGAGGGAATATTCCATAAATTACTCAAAATTTGTTGATCTCCTAAGGATATCGAAGGAATATTCCAGGAATTACCAAAACATAGTTGATCCCCTAAAATTATAAAAGAAACGATTATAAAAGAAAAAAAAAAAGAAATAATCTATGAAATATGAAACTATATTTATCGATGATAACCGAAAGATAAACTTGAGTTATCATATTGCATAAAGTTCATTAAAAATCCTACTTCCACTGTGTCCAGGATGGTCGAGTGGTTAGCGTCGCAACCAGAAGTCAACAAGGTGCTGGTTCGAGACCCGGAAACATCACTTCATTTCTTTCCATTTAATTTGTAAATAACAATATATTTCATTCAACTAATTGATGTAAAGTCAAACGTACACGTACAAATGCAGTATATGCTAATAAATATTAATTTTGGTATTCTTATTTTTATATTTTTCCTCTATTCTAGATATCGAAGGAATATTCTGGGAATATTGCTATTTGATTCCCTTCGATATTGAGGGCATATCCCCTCACTATCCCAATTTTATTCTCTTGTTATCAAGGGAATAATAATTCCGGTATCCCTTGCTCTTCCCTTGTAATCGAGGGAATACTCCAGGGATAATATATTTAAATCCCATCATTATTCCTTCGATATCATTTGGGAATATCCCCATATTGCAAAAAAGGCAAAATAGGGCATCATCTCGATAATGCTGGGGATATCGAGGGAATTTTCCCAGAATATCCCAGGGATAATTTTTTGTTACCAGGGTGGTAACTGTTACTTATCCCTATATTGATATGAACTCCCGACTTCGAATTGATTAATAATCGGAGCCAATAATCACGAATAGTGAGAGCAGTTTTAGGGCAGTTCACGGCAGTAGAACTACACCCTCACGGTTGATAAGAGAGATTGAGGGGGCAGTTTCAGCATAATTATTGGACAGTTTTCAAGCGATTTAGGTTATTCAGCTCACGCGATATTTAATAAAAGAGAAGATATTTTATGAACAAAAGGTCAACGGCTACAATATAAAAGGCTTTGTATTTAGAACATGTATTAGACAGGCAAGAGAAAATCACGGTTAGTGCGACCACATTAGAGAAGGTTCAACCATGTGACTGATCGAGAAAAGGCAATCATTATTCTGTAAAAACAAAATGTAAAATAAATAATTTCGGTCTTCCCTGTAATTATTTGAGATACATTGGTTCGAAGCTCAGTCAAGAAATAACAAATTCAGCCAAGAAATAACAAATTCAGCCAAGAAATAACCAATTCAGCCAAGAAATAAAATATCCAGCGAAGAAATAACCAATTCAATCAAGTGCTAACCAATTCAGCCAAATGCTAGCCAATTTAGCCAAGTGCTAGCCCATTCAGCCAAGTGCTAGCCCATTCAGTCAGGTGCTAGCCAATTCAGCCAAGTGCTAGCCCATTCAGTCAGGTGCTAGCCCATTCAGTCAGGTGCTAGCCCATTCAGTCAGGTGCTAGCCCATTCAGTCAGGTGCTAGCCCATTCAGTCAGGTGCTAGCCCATTCAGTCAGGTGCTAGCCCATTCAGTCAGGTGCTAGCCAATTCAGCCAAGTGCTAGCCAAATAAATCAGAGTTTTCTCTCCTCGTTACTCTAGGTGGGACGTGAACGCTAGTTTCTTCCCATCAATTTATTCTCTGATAAATCAAATTTATCTTGTCAGGCTAATGTTCCTAGAGGGGTATGGGGTACTATCGGGTACAGAAAGAAGAGGAGTGAAGGTACTATCGGGTACAGAAAGAAGAGGAGTAAAGGAACTATCGGGTACAGAAAGAAGAGGAGTAAAGGAACTATCGGGTACAGAAAGAAGAGGAGTAAAGGTACTATCGGGTACAGAAAGAAGAGGAGTAAAGGTACTATCGGGTACAGAAAGAAGAGGAGTAAAGGAACTATCGGGTACAGAAAGAAGAGGAGTAAAGGTACTATCGGGTACAGAAAGAAGAGGAGTGAAGGTACTATCGGGTACAGAAAGAAGAGGAGTGAAGGTACTATCGGGTACAGAAAGAAGAGGAGTAAAGGTACTATCGGGTACAGAAAGAAGAGGAGTAAAGGTACTATCGGGTACAGAAAGAAGAGGAGTGAAGGTACTATCGGGTACAGAAAGAAGAGGAGTGAAGGTACTATCGGGTACAGAAAGAAGAGGAGTAAAGGTACTATCGGGTACAGAAAGAAGAGAAGTAAAGGTACTATCGGGCACAGAAACAAGAGAAGTAAAGGTACTATCGGGTACAGAAACAAGAGAAGTAAAGGTACTATCGGGTACAGAAAGAAGAGGAGTAAAGGTACTATCGGGTACAGAAAGAAGAGGAGTAAGGTACTATCGGGTACAGAAAGAAGAGAAGTAAAGGTACTATCGGGTACAGAAAGAAGAGGAGTAAGGTACTATCGGGTACAGAAAGAAGAGAAGTAAAGGTACTATCGGGTACAGAAAGAAGAGGAGTAAGGTACTATCGGGTACAGAAAGAAGAGGAGTAAAGGTACTATCGGGTACAGAAAGAAGAGGAGTAAGGTACTATCGGGTACAGAAAGAAGAGAAGTAAAGGTACTATCGGGTACAGAAACAAGAGAAGTAAAGGTACTATCGGGTACAGAAAGAAGAGAAGTAAAGGTACTATCGGGTACAGAAAGAAGAGGAGTAAAGGTACTATCGGGTACAGAAAGAAGAGAAGTAAAGGTACTATCGGGTACAGAAACAAGAGGAGTAAAGGTACTATCGGGTACAGAAACAAGAGGAGTAAAGGTACTATCGGGTACAGAAACAAGAGGAGTAAAGGTACTATCGGGTACAGAAACAAGAGGAGTAAAGGTACTATCGGGTACAGAAACAAGAGGAGTAAAGGTACTATCGGGTACAGAAAGAAGCTCTTCTCATAGAGCACCATAGCGACTATCACAGAAAAGAGCAGATTATACTATTTGAATTTAAATGTTTTGTATATTAGACATGTATAATATAGGGTAAGTTACTAATTATCGGTCGGTCCACATTTTCGGTCATAAAAAAAAAAACATATAATAATAGCTAAAATATTATACTAATTTTATCGATTTTTCTAATATGACCGAAGACATGTAACTGACCGATAATTCGTAACTTACCCTAAGTTTCTTTCCATTGGCCATGGCTATCTCTCTGTACGGCAATGTGATTGATAAGAGTGTTCTCTAGGATGGCTAGAAGATGGATGGCTATGTGGCACACAGTGTGCTATAGTAATCAAACAGCTCTCTAATTAGTAAGGGGATATTAGTAAGGGTTACAGCTTTTCAGAGGCAACCCGAACAAGAATTTAAAAGAGAGTTTATAGAGCTAAAACGTATTTTGAATATCACGAGAAAAAGATATACTTTCTTCAATTATTTGAACGCTAGTTTTGTTTAGCTTTAGCTTAAAATTAATCAGTATATTTATTCTTATAGTATTTTTTAAAAATCTTTCGAAATTTGAAATCTGACATGGGGCATTTCAAATTATCGGGTATAGGGTAAGTTAAGAATTATCGGTCGGTACTACATCTTCGGTCATATAAGAAACAACGCTATAAAAATTGTTATTATTACACAGTGCTATCTAATACTTCTGCAAACCCGGGTTTGCAGAAGTATTAGATAGCACTGTGTAATAATAACAATTTCTAAAGCGTTTTTTCTTATATGACCGAAGATGTAGTACTGACCGATAATTCGTAACTCACCCTAGTGTTGAAAAGATTAATAGCCCTGTACTCAATAAAATTTCTTTCTCTTTCATTTCTAAAATTAGGTATCTATATTAAAATGAGTTCATTTAGATATTCTAAGAATTTTGATATTCTTTGAAAATTTCAAGAAAGTATATAATAACTAATGATTTAATGTTCAACTTTTATTATATTTATATATTATATTTTTTTTCTTATACGATCGAAAACGTGTAACAGTCCGGTAACTCGGAACGTACCCAATAGCATATGGTATAAAACTATTAAAATAAAAATAAAAAAATGGACAGAAAAATTCAGTCTAAACTAAAGTTAACTAATTTGTTATCAATATTATTTCCATATTTAATACCCTTTATAAGGCTGTAAGTGATACATAATTCATTTACCAATATTCTATACTAAACTTGACATTTATCAGAAAACTAATAATAAACTATTGTCCATATAATAGAGACAAGACCACCTGATAGAGATAAACATCACATGATCTGCACATTAGGAAAAATAGAAATCTTTTTGATTTGAAAATTATAGTTTAAATATTTAGATCTGAACCTAATAAATATTCCATAGATCAATTCAGTATATTGATAATTAGAGTTTTCCCCGTTTAATTCTATATTAAAAAAATTTGTTTCCCTAAAATGTAGTAAATAATGCCACAAAAGTGACAAGACCTGCTAAACTGATAGTCATAGCATGGTTAGAAAACAGGTTAAAAGAAAAGTTGGAGCAATACATATAAAATAAATAAGTGTATTTATGCAGGCAACCGTCTTGAATCATAGGTTTATATTATGACGTCATCACTGCTGAGCCAATGGGAGGTGATAGCTGCATGGAGAATTAGAACGTATGTAGAGTTTTCTTCTCACCTTGTAAGAATATAAAATGTAGATGGTGGTAATTGATAGGTAGGTTCTATTTCTGTGTAGAGTGACTATAGGAGCACATATCTTGGAGAGAGAGAGACACTCAGTGCTACTGTAATCGATAGTGAGATTAGATACTGTTAGTTATGGCCATCAGGAGCAAGGGGGAAAAGTGAGGAAAATGGGGAAAGGCAGGAGCTGTGGGGGAGACTGAGTGATGACATAATCACCACTAACAGGTACAGATGAAGCCTTTAATTATTGCATCCTCCTACAATTTCTAATATTCCACTGGGGATGAACCCTTGTACTATTTATCACAGATCACATCATCGGTTGTCCAATTAAAAAAATAAAATTCTATCGGTATAATCGAAAGTTCCGATATCTATTTTTCATTAAAAAAAATATATATATAAAATAGACATCAAACCTTTATTACATTAATCATTATATATCTTTATCTTTTTTCCTCTCATATCTAAAGCTGTAAAACTAGAAATAAAATCAATATAAAATATACAAATGAATAAATGAGCATAGAAAGGGAAATTGCCGATTGAAATAGAAAAGCGATGATGTTAATAACTGTCGAGTAGAGTGTAAATAAAGTAGTGCTAAAAATAGAGAGGGGGATTAGGAGGGTCATACAGCGGGGGATAGGGGGTGGGGATTTCTATATGAGGGGGGGGAGTATTTCTCCCCTCTGACACGGGGCGATCAATTTAGTCATGATGTTAGCAAACAGTTAACGGACTTCTTCGCAGAGACACGAGGCTTGAAGTAGCGTGATAATGTTCACAGGGGTAAGTTCAGAGTTAACGGACGGTTACAAATTTTCGGACACAGGGATAAAGTATTTTAACTTTCATTTATATGATACGTGGAACCGACCAATAATTCGGAACTTACCCCTAAGTGTAAAGAATGTCACTTCTTGAAGTTTAGATGCGTATTAAAATTTGTAATTAAAAATAAAGTATGATCCATTAAATAATAAATACCACCTCGGGTAAGTTCCGAATTATCGGTCAGTGCTACATCTCCGGTCATATAAGAAAAAACAGTATAAAAATTGTTACTATTACACAGTGCTATCTAATAATAACAATTTTTACATTTTTTTCTCATGTGACCGAAAATGTGAAATTGACTGATAATTCCTAACTTACCCCAGATATTCACATTTTATTTATATATGTCATTCCACACCATAAATATTAATATGCCATATAAAATCTATGCTAACATTATACAGTGTGTTCAGGAAAAATGTATCCACTGCCTTGAATCTGCATTATTCATCATTTCACGATAATATGCATAATATGTTGGTACCATAGATACGTAGATTAATATTAATGAATTATAAATAGAACTTATAAGATACTAGTGTACTTTCCCGTTAAAAATAACGGGTCATCATCAATACTAATTTATTATCCGTTATTAGGTTACTTTTAATGAATTCAATTAAAATTAAATTTCCTGCATAGTCTAATTTATTTTATAGATTAAATACATTTAAAGATTGAATAGAAAAGGAGGAATTTAAATATCAAGTCAATATATATATTCCCGTGCGTATCATAGTTACATTCTTCATGTTTAATACCCGTAGTGTAAAAGTGGACACCAAATAAATAAATAAATAAATAAATAAACAAAAAACAAATAAATATATAAATAAACACACTAAGGAAATTATTAGTATAGATATTCGATGGCAGCGGATAATTTTTTTGCTGACACACTGTATAAATGCAACAAACTAATTCACAAGAAAGGTTGCATCATAGTGAGAGCAAACACAGGATGTGAGGTACCGATCGTATTGTTCTTTAAAAGTAAGCAATGCTTTTTTTATACTTCTTTTAAATATAACTTCTTAACAATATTTAAAATTCTTTTTTATTGTTATGCCGAGAATAAAATTCTCACCACACTATAAACAGTGGCACATAATTAATTAATTTATTAGGGGGTTTAACGTCTGCTTCGGAACCAAAGGCCATATCGCTGACGTCAAAAGGAAATTAAATACAAGGGACTGGAAGAAGCAGTCAGAGAGGAAAGTGGCTCCATGAACAAAGTCACTTACCACCGTCGGTGACAATGCTCATGGATGCAGAAAAGCTACTCCGTGAATACAGTCACTTACCAAGGAATGTGACGAAACGGGACACAAGCACCAGTGGCTGCACTACGGATGGAAGAGGAAAATGAAGAGGTGATAGTAAATGAAGCCTACGAGTCTACATAACACAAAAATCTAAGATCTCGTAGTTGAAGAGCATAACCCTAGCGCTATCCTCTAAAACTACAAGTAGCGTTAAAAAAATGATAAACATGGTAAAAATGAAAAAAGACACAGTGGCACATATTAAGAAGTTAGAATTATATACTTTGAAGGAGAGGGTTCGTGTTTAGTGGGACACCCTGTACACTAGACAGAGAATAAGTACTACAGTATAAAAAGTACAGCACAGATATATTAAATCTCAAAAGCATTAGTAATTCACAGTTGCTAACGTATAAAAGAAGTGTAATTCATTTTCTGAAGTTAAACCTTGAAAATAAATGATACGGCTTTTAAAATTTCATGAAAAATATTGCAAAAACACACCAAAGTAAAATAATGGAGAAATTATACGAATAATAACAAAAGTACGAATAATAACAAAAGTACCGAATGATAATAAAAAGTACGAAAAATTAAAGTGCGAATAATAATAAAAGTACGAATACTAAAAGTACGAAAAATTAAAGTGCGAATAATAATAAAAGTACGAATACAAAAAGTACGAAAAATTAAAGTGCGAATAATAATAAAAGTACGAATACTAAAAGTACGAAAAATTAAAGTGCGAATAATAATAAAAGTACGAATACTAAAAGTACGAAAAATTAAAGTGCGAATAATAATAAAAGTACGAATACTAAAAGTACGAAAAATTAAAGTGCGAATAATAATAAAAGTACGAATACTAAAAGTACGAAAAATTAAAGTGCGAATAATAATAAAAGTACGAATACTAAAAGTACGAAAAATTAAAGTGCGAATAATAATAAAAGTACGAATACTAAAAGTACGAAAAATTAAAGTGCGAATAATAATAAAAGTACGAATACTAAAAGTACGAAAAATTAAAGTGCGAATAATAATAAAAGTACGAATACTAAAAGTACGAAAAATTAAAGTGCGAATAATAATAAAAGTACGAATACTAAAAGTACGAAAAATTAAAGTGCGAATAATAATAAAAGTACGAATACTAAAAGTACGAAAAATTAAAGTGCGAATAATAATAAAAGTACGAATACTAAAAGTACGACTAAAAAAGGTACGACTAATCACAACGCAAAGAATAACATTACTCAGTGCTAGACTAGTTAGTAGTTTTTATCAGTGAATGAGTACCCCGGTGCAAATATTGTCAAAGGATGTTCTATTTTCGTAAACAAAATATGCATATTTCATGTGAGTGAGTGTGTGCGTGTGTACGCCATGCATAGCAAGCAGTGCCACTGTTGACTCTTATTAGCTACAGACAAAGTAAACTGTAACTGTTGACAGTTGACTAATTTAAAGAAAAGAAACTTTACTAATTGTAGATATTTTAAAATTTAGTCCGGGTATATGATGATAAATTTATACGATTTAAATTAGAAAATTAGCAAGTATCCATGATACCTGCAAGTATCCATGATACCTGCAAGTATCCATTATATCTGCAAGTATCCATTATATCTGCAAGTATCCATTATATCTGCAAGTATCCATTATATCTGCAAGTATCCATTATATCTGCAAGTATCTATGATATCTGCAAGTATCCATTATACCTGCAAGTATCCATTATATCTGCAAGTATCCATTATATCTGCAAGTATCCATTATATCTGCAAGTATCCATTATATCTGCAAGTATCCATTATATCTGCAAGTATCCATTATATCTGCAAGTATCTATGATATCTGCAAGTATCCATTATACCTGCAAGTATCCATTATATCTGCAAGTATCCATTATATCTGCAAGTATCCATTATACCTGCAAGTATCCATTATATCTGCAAGTATCCATTATATCTGCAAGTATCCATTATATCTGCAAG
Organism: Caprella mutica; assembly: GCA_947561585.1. Taxonomy (NCBI): domain Eukaryota; kingdom Metazoa; phylum Arthropoda; class Malacostraca; order Amphipoda; family Caprellidae; genus Caprella; species Caprella mutica. The sequence goes on from CANNZV010000598.1 coordinate 21,527, forward strand.
TATCCATTATATCAGCAAGTATCCATTATATCTGCAAGTATCCATGATACCTGCAAGTATCCATTATATCTGCAAGTATAGATATCTGCAAGTATCCATGATACCTGCAAGTATCCATGATACCTGCAAGTATCCATGATACCTGCAAGTATCCATGATACCTGCAAGTATCCATAATACCTGCAAGTATCCATGATACCTGCAAGTATCCATGATACCTGCAAGTATCCATGATACCTGCAAGTATCCATGATACCCATTAAAATAACGAATTATAATAATGATTATACAATTTTTTCTTATACGATCGAAGATGTGGAGCTATCCAATAACTCGCAACTAACCCTGCAACTATCGTTTTGTACAACAGTGACTGAGAAATTCATACTCCCAAGGAATGTGAAGGATTGTCATTGCTTTGTAAGGATAGGATATTACAGAACTTAGGACTCCAGTCATATAAAAAGTCTCGCCGACAATAGAGCCAAAATGCCTCGGAATATAAAGTTATATTCCAGGCAGTTCTAGGAATGGGAGTAGCTACGGAAATAACAAGTAAAGGAAAGGGAGATGACATCTAAAGAATATATACAAGAGCTGTGTATTTCAACTCACACAAAAAGGATTATTGGTCACCTCAAAAAAAAATGTTAATTCAGAAAATTTTGTTTGTTATTTTTCTGATGATAAATTTTTTCATGCGATTCAAATTCTCGTCGGTTTAGTTGGTTACAATTATTTTCGTAAGTTGCTATTTTGGTAATGACTCGTGTGAATGACTTTAATGTTCACACTAGCACAACGGTATCTTAGGTGAGCTAACCGGGGAGGATAATATTAAATTACACAAAAAAATTACTTAAATCTATAAAAGGGCTTGGAATACAAGGAAAACTATAGTAAAATCTAATAGTGTAAGTACTAGGTTTTTCAATAGATCAATTCCTATTAATAGTTGCACTTAAGGAAACTGCATTCAAAATTAGTAGTATAACAAACAAGAAAATAAAACAGTCACTCAAATCACAGAGACTTTATAACAAATGCATGAATAAGAATGAAAGGAGATGACAGTTTGCAACATAAATTTCCTGAGAGAAAGAATTTGTTCAGAGAGAAGTTGAAAATCAATGAAGCAATATGTTTTTCAATGAATCCATTGGAATGAAGGCAAAGAACATATTATACACAGAGTGAGAGTAGCTAAAGGTTATTAGGTTTCACCTGTCAGCGTACACAGACTGTTACAGAAATTTTAGGAACCTTTCAGTCTTTCAAAGTTATAAAATATTTGAAAGGTTCACAGTCTTTCAGAGGTTCACAGTCTTTCAGAGGTTCACAGTCTTTCAGAGGTTCACAGTCTTTCAGAGGTTCACAGTCTTTCAGAGGTTCACAGTCTTTCAGAGGTTCACAGTCTTTCAGAGGTTCACAGTCTTTCAAAGGTTCACAGTCTTTCAGAGGTTCACAGTCTTTCAGAGGTTCACAGTCTTTCAAAGGTTCACAGTCTTTCAAAGGTTCACAGTCTTTCAGAGGTTCACAGTCTTTCAGAGGTTCACAGTCTTTCAGAGGTTCACAGTCTTTCAGAGGTTCACAGTCTTTCAGAGGTTCACAGTCTTTCAAAGGTTCACAGTCTTTCAGAGGTTCACAGTCTTTCAGAGGTTCACAGTCTTTCAAAGGTTCACAGTCTTTCAGAGGTTCACAGTCTTTCAGAGGTTCACAGTCTTTCAGAGGTTCACAGTCTTTCAGAGGTTCACAGTCTTTCAGAGGTTCACAGTCTTTCAGAGGTTCACAGTCTTTCAGAGGTTCACAGTCTTTCAGAGGTTCACAGTCTTTCAGTTCCGACACTGGAACTGATAACCAACTCTGGAATGATAACCAACTCTGGAATGATAACCAACTCTGGAATGATAACCAACTCTGGAAATGATAACCAACTCTGGAAATGATAACCAACTCTGGAAATGATAACCAACTCTGGAAATGATAACCAACTCTGGAATGATAACAAACTCTGGAAATGATAACCAACTCTGGAAATGATAACCAACTCTGGAAATGATAACCAACTCTGGAAATGATAACCAACTCTGGAAATGATAACCAACTCTGGAAATGATAACCAACTCTGGAATGATAACCAACTCTGGAATGATAACCAACTCTGGAATGATAACCAACTCTGGAATGATAACCAACTCTGGAAATGATAACCAACTCTGGAATGATAACCAACTCTGGAATGATAACCAACTCTGGAAATGATAACCAACTCTGGAAATGATAACCAACTCTGGAAATGATACCCAACTCTGGAAATGATACCCAACTCTGGAAATGATACCCAACTCTGGAATGATAACTAACTCTGGAATGATAACCAACTCTGGAAATGATAACCAACTCTGGAAATGATAACCAACTCTGGAAATGATAACCAACTCTGGAAATGATAACCAACTCTGGAAATGATAACCAACTCTGGAAATGATAACCAACTCTGGAATGATAACCAACTCTGGAATGATAACCAACTCTGGAAATGATAACCAACTCTGGAATGATAACCAACTCTGGAATGATAACCAATGACTTGTTCTCTTGAGTTATCGATTGTTTGCATTTTGAGTTAGGGTGTCCCCCACCCCCCGGGGAATAACTCGTCCCAATGAGGACAGGCAGGGGGAACTGATGTTACCCTCCATGTTGAGTGGGAGGGGGGGGGGGGAGTAACAATTTGCCAGTTGGATGGCATGAATAATAAATGTACCAACTAGGCCCAAATTGTACCAACTCTGTACAAAATGTAGCAACTCTTTCCATTTGTCGCGCACTTACAGTTGAGGTGATTAACATTGCAGAGCAATGAGGAACAGGAATAGAATTACCATGTACATTGTTGGTGAATGGGGAGAAGAGAGGAATGGGGAAAAGGAAGAGAGGGAATGGGGAAATGGAAGAGAGGGAATGGGGAAATGGAAGAGAGGGAATGGGGAAAAGGAAGAGAGGGAATGGGGAAATGGAAGAGAGGGAATGGGGAAATGGAAGAGAGGGAATGGAGAAATGGAAGAAAAGGAATCTGATAGATGAAAAGGAATCTGATAGATGAAAAGAAATGTGATAGATGAAAAGAAATGTGATAGATGAAAAGGAATGGGATAGATGAAAAGGAATGGGATAGATGAAAAGGAATGGGATAGATGAAAAGGAATGGGATAGATGAAAAGGAATGGGATAGATGAAAAGGAATGTGATAGATGAAAAGGAAAGTGATAGATGAAAAGGAATCTGATAGATGAAAAGAAATGTGATAGATGAAAAGGAATGGGATAGATGAAAAGGAATAAGATAGATGAAAAGGAATGGGATAGATGAAAAGGAATGTGATAGATGAAAAGGAATGTGATAGATGAAAAGGAATGTGATAGATGAAAAGGAATGTGATAGATGAAAAGGAATGGGATAGATGAAAAGGAAAGTGATAGATGAAAAGAAATGTGATAGATGAAAAGAAATGTGATAGATGAAAAGAAATGTGATAGATGAAAAGGAAAGTGATAGATGAAAAGGAAAGTGATAGATGAAAAGGAAAGTGATAGATGAAAAGGAAAGTGATAGATGAAAAGGAATCTGATAGATGAAAAGAAATGTGATAGATGAAAAGGAATGGGATAGATGAAAAGGAATCTGATAGATGAAAAGGAATGTGATAGATGAAAAGGAATGTGATAGATGAAAAGGAATGTGATAGATGAAAAGGAATGTGATAGATGAAAAGGAATGTGATAGATGAAAAGGAAAGTGATAGATGAAAAGAAATGTGATAGATGAAAAGGAAAGGGATAGATGAAAAGGAAAGTGATAGATGAAAAGGAAAGTGATAGATGAAAAGGAAAGGGATAGATGAAAAGGAAAGGGATAGATGAATCATGAAGTGATATTACATTTTTGATATGGAAAATAACATCACTGCACATTTTATTCATTTAAAAAGAAGCAATGATGTCACAATATTCTATTGAATAGATGTAATTAAATCTCCATTGTTTATTTCCACTGCATATGCATTAGTACACAACGCCGCACTTAGGGATTTATTAAAGTAATACATTGTAAATTAATAACAATAGCAGGTGGGATATGGTCCAATGTAGGGACCCATAGGACCATTAGGGGGCAACAGACGTGACGGGACTACTTACTGGGACAAATAGGACTCCAGGTCCTAATGCTAAGGATTCAATCTGGGGGAAGAATATAGGAAGAAACTAGGAGATAGAGAGAAATATACCTTCGATTTAATTCTTTATATTGTAATAAAAAATTTCTGAACAAAAATTACTAAGTATTTTACAAGTGAAATATGGAAGTAGAAACGGTTATGTTTCTAATTATATGATAAATCACACAAATAATATTTTACAATTTATCAGTTTAATATTTATATAATAAATTACAAATATTATTTCATTCTTCAACCTACCTCATTCATTTTAAAATGTTAAGAAACATACCTAACTACGTACAGCTACCGTCATTAATTTAAATAATATAGCGCAATATCTCCTTAAAATATTAACGATAGAATTCTGAATAAAATAATTCCATCAAAGAGTTATAGTGGAGAATGAGGGGGCACCCCTTCCCCCACCCATTGGGGGTACCACCACAAACGAACCCCCCACCCCTTCGTGTTTAGGTTCCATTAAAGTTACAAGTGGAAGTACCATCCCACACAGAAGTACCAGAGAAAGTTATGGTGGGGCAATGGGAGAGAAGTCACCTTCTAATCTTCTATAATCCCACCATAAATACCCATATTAATCTATTAAAATATCTAATTTATAATCGTGAAATTTAAAATGAATAAATGTATCGCTAATAAATTTGAAATATAGAAAAATGGTCTTAGGGTAAGTTCCAAGTTATCGGACAGTTCCACATTTTCGGAGATGCAAAGTAATTATTATTTAACTTTTCTTTCAATTGGTATCCAGGATACCCGCAGCTAGTATCCCAATTCCAGAAGTTTTGGGATTACAGGCAATTCTGGTCTTACAATCGAAATTATTAGCCCGTTATTGGATAGCGCTTTCATATTTTATACTAGTGTACTTCCCGTGAAAAATAACAGGACGTCATCAATACCAATTTATTACCCGTTATTAGGTTACTTTTAATGAATTGAATTAAAATTAAATTTTCTGCATAGTCTAATTTATTTCATAGATAAAATACATTTAAAAAGTAAATAAAAGCAGGGGAATTTAAATATCAAGTCAATATATTCCCGTGCGTATCATAGTTACATTCTTCATGTTTAATACCCGTAGTGTAAAAGCGGACACCAAATAAATCAATCAACACACTACGGATATCATTAGGATAGATTTTCACATAATATTCACATGTGTGTTACTTTAGATAATATTTATATGATAAAGACATAAAATGCTATATGTTCTACAGGGTAAAGATTCAATTACCGACTGCTTACAGTTACCGTAAAGTGAGTGTTACGGCACGATAAGTGCATCAAAATTAACTTTTAAAGATTATGCAATTTTAAATACACTAAATCTAAAATTTAATATCGAAGTAGGACATTACACGGACGATAAACATAATTACCGATAATTATAACATATCGGTATCAAAACATCAGTACCGATGATACATTAAAAACATTTTTATATCATGTTCAAGAATAAAACTCTAATTTTAGTTATAATACTCGTAGTGGCTATATATTCCATCAGGTTGGTGCACAGACAGTATATATCCCTGAGCGACAGTAGCATTGTACCTACCCCTCGTGGATTAGCCCCTAACGGTCCCTTATTCCTATAGAGGGGTGATGTGGCTCAGTAAAAGGGTCCTGATGCTGATAACACGCTATACACGGAGTATTGGATGGATATCCCTAATTGAAAATAGGGCTTCTCTATCTGTCAACATGATAGTACTATTATTTCACTGATAGTACTGTACTATTATTTCAGTGATAGTACTCTGTACTATTACTTCAGTGATAGTCAAGGCTCAAGATGCAAGTTACAATAAACCAAACATTAACAATGGCTATACAAGTTACAATAAATCAATTGTAACTACAATAGCGTCCCAAACACATCCCCCATCCATTCCATCTCAAGATGTAATTATTTTGAGCATACCTCCATTGGTTGATAACTCTACGGTAGTTGCGTCCCTTTGTATCGATCCGAAGCGCTTGACGCAGATTCAAATTTCATCGCAGAGATGATCATTCATTATTAAACCAGGGGCGAGTGAGATCAGTATTCATGGACCTGAGGATTCACTGGAATACGAAATAAACAAAAACTACAATAGTATCAATAATGGAATCTCTTCAATCCAAAAACTGGTGAAGTGCTCCCCTAGAAACCATCTATTTTGACTTCTGTTCCTAGATGAGATGAATGTAAATAATAGAATTTATTCCAACTAACAAAATCAAGATCAGAAAAAGCAAATTTAGGAAGAAAATAAAGCAGAATCTGCCAGGCAATATAAAGATATAGCTAAGCTCTTTCATTTAAAAGTAGAAAAGGTAAATCGGTGGAGTACTGACGTAGGTGAAATGATCCCCAAAAACAACAATCCTACCCTGGGTATAGAGCTGAACTTAGTCTTTGCTAAATAATGTCTCATATACTATGTTACTGAAAACTGAAACATTAAATTTTAACAAAAAAAATTGAAGAAAAAAATATGTTGTAACAGAATTAATTAATTAATTAATTACCAAATAGTGAGTATGTGAATCACAAACCTCGAAGATTCATTCGCTTCAATTTACTCATTGCAGTCTATATTGCTGCAGTAAATGGTGCAGAAGTGGCAAAGCCGCAACAGTGGCATGCAAGATGCAAGAATGGCACAAAAGTGGCAAGAATGGCACACAAGTGGCAAGAATGGCACACAAGTGGCAAGAATGGCACACAAGTGGCAAGAATGGCACACAAGTGGCAAGAAAGGCACACAAGTGGCAACAAAGGCACACAAGTGGCAAGAATGGCATGCAAGAGGCAAGAATGGCACACAAGTAGCAAGAATGGCACACAAGTGGCAAGAATGGCACACGAGTGGCAAGAATGGCACACAAGTGGCAAGAATGGCACACAAGTGGCAAGAATGGCACACAAGTGGCAAGAAAGGCACACAAGTGGCAAGAATGGCACACAAGTGGCAAGAATGGCACACAAGTGGCAAGAAAGGCACACGAGTGGCAAGAAAGGCACACGAGTGGCAAGAAAGGCACACAAGTGGCAACAAAGGCACACAAGTGGCAAGAATGGCACACAAGTGGCAAGAATGGCATGCAAGAGGCAAGAATGGCACACAAGTGGCAAGAAAGGCACACAAGTGGCAAGAAAGGCACACGAGTGGCAAGAAAGGCACACAAGAGGCAAGTATGCCGTACCAATCAAATATCGACAACTCTGATTACTATTTAATACATTTCCTAGAGGTAGAACTTGCTACTGCTCAGCAGTGTATTCAGTGTACAGTTTGATATTGAAAAGTTCGAAAGACATCAATTAGCATTATCAAAAACATGTATAGTTCATCTTTGAACTGGTACCATCTTACTACCAATGATAGTTTCTAAAATTGAAGAAGAGGGTTCGAATCCAAGCTCATATGCTAGAGCTGAGGGTTCGAACCCGAACTCTTCCTATTTCTTCTAAACTAGCCATGGGAGAAAATAAACGAGCTACCAAGAGAGGAGTTTTCTAGTGGAAGAAAGGAGTCTTTGTTACAGTTCGTCTCCTTTGAAACAAGATACATAAAATGACTAGAGAAAGTACACTGTATATCTCCGATCACCACTTACAACCTCTCCCCCTCTTACAACCTCTCATTCACCCTCTCTAATAACCTATCCCCCTCTTACAACCTCTCACTCAGCCTCTCTTATAACCTCTCACTCACCCTCTCTTATAACCTCTCACTCACCCTCTCTTATAACCTCTCACTCACCCTCTCTTATAACCTCTCACTCACCCTCTCTACCCTCTAATTTCAAGTAGTGAAGTGGAATGTGTACGTCATAACAGTAACTCCCTCAAACAAGACCATTTCAAATAAGTGCTACCTGCAGAGTGCAGGTATCATGGATACCAACTAAAATAAAACTTCAATCCATGATACCTATTACCTGCGGGTATCATGGATACCAATAAAATCAAAATAACAATTACTCTATAGTTTTGCCTGATATGACCGAAGGAAGATGTGGAACTGACCGCTAGTTCCATCTCAGCCAGTGTGAGTTGCATAACGCTTTAAGAAGAGAGAGGTAATCTTGGAGCAGTTCCAGCAGTCGTATTTACACCGCTGCTATCAGACGGAAAAATAGCATTAAGTGCGGCCATCAGTTAAATAAACTGCTGCTTATTTCGCCCAGACTGCTTCATCAACAGAAAAAGAAGAGGCAGTTGGAAGTGGAGTGCGAGATGTGGTTTCAGAGACCTGCTATTTCAAAAATTAGACAAGGATAAAAGTGGCTATTCTACATGATAGCTACTTTTAGGTAGAATAGTATAGATTAAACTGAGCCCCACCATAATTGAAACAGCTTAATCTAGTGTGGCAATTTAAAAAAAATCTGATAAAACAAATCAATAGTGCTAATGAAATTAACAATCAAGGGTTAGAACAACCATCAATGGGTGTGCAAAAACATAATGAAGGGTTAAAACTAACATCCTGAGACATGAATATATTTTACTTGAAATTATTCCTCAAAAATCTAGATCACTTAAAGTCAATTTCTGAAGAAACTAATTAAAAGTTATCTAATCATCCCAGACAATCTACAGACATAAGTTCTTCCATTTGAAAGTAATCGGTGAAGTACTGATGAAGTTATAGGTGAAATGATCACCAAAAACAACAACATCCTACCCTTGGTATAGAGCTGTTCTTCGTCTCCACTAATAAGTAATAGTTTAAATTATATATCGCACAATATAGCAACAGTAAGAGGTGAAATTATTGAAGAAGTTGATGGCAAAATATTGGGAAATAGGAAAGCCATTTCGAAATATCGATAACAGATGATCGGCTTAGTTAAATTGTAAAGCCTTTACAGTTTACACTGTAAATTGTAAAGCCTTTACAGTTTACACTGTATATTGTAAAGCCTTTACAGTTTACACTGTATATTGTAAAGCCTTTACAGTTTACACTGTACATTGTAAAGCCTTTACAGTTTGCACTGTATATTGTAAAGCCTTTACAGTTTGCACTGTATATTGCAAAGTCTTTACAGTTTGCACTGTATATTGTAAAGCCTTTACAGTTTACACTGTACATTGTAAAGCCTTTACAGTTTACACTGTACATTGTAAAGCCTTTACAGTTTACACTGTATATTGTAAAGCCTTTACAGTTTGCACTGTATATTGCAAAGTCTTTACAGTTTGCACTGTATATTGTAAAGTCTTTACAGTTTGCACTGTATATTGCAAAGTCTTTACAGTTTACACTGTATATTGTAAAGCCTTTACAGTTTGCACTGTATATTGCAAAGTCTTTACAGTTTGCACTGTATATTGTAAAGTCTTTACAGTTTGCACTGTATATTGTAAAGTCTTTACAGTTTGCACTGTATATTGCAAAGTCTTTACAGTTTGCACTGTATATTGTAAAGTCTTTACAGTTTGCACTGTATATTGCAAAGTCTTTACAGTTTGCACTGTATATTGCAAAGTCTTTACAGTTTACACTGTATATTGTAAAGCCTTTACAGTTTGCACTGTATATTGTAAAGTCTTTACAGTTTGCACTGTATATTGCAAAGTCTTTACAGTTTACACTGTATATTGTAAAGCATTTACATTTTACACTGTACAGCATACCTTTACACTGTACAGCATACCTTTACACTGCACAGCATACCTTTACACTGAACAGCATACCTTTACACTGCACAGCATACCTTTACACTGCACAGCATACCTTTACACTGTACAGCATACCTTTACACTGTACAGCATACCTTTACACTGCACAGCATACCTCTACACTGTACAGCATACCTTTACACTGTACAGCATACCTTTACACTGCACAGCATACTTTTACACTGTACAGCATACCTCTACACTGTACAGCATAACTTTACACTGTACAGCATACCTTTACACTGCACAGCATACCTCTACACTGTACAGCATACCTCTACACTGAACAGCATAACTTTACACTGTACAGCATACCTTTACACTGTACAGCATACTTTTACACTGTACAGCATACCTTTACACTGTACAGCATACCTTTACACTGTACAGCATACTTTTACACTGTACAGCATACCTTTACACTGCACAGCATACCTCTACACTGTACAGCATACCTCTACACTGAACAGCATAACTTTACACTGTACAGCATACCTTTACACTGTACAGCATACTTTTACACTGTACAGCATACCTTTACACTGTACAGCATACCTTTACACTGTACAGCATACCTTTACACTGCACAGCATACCTCTACACTGTACAGCATACCTCTACACTGAACAGCATAACTTTACACTGTACAGCATACCTTTACACTGTACAGCATACTTTTACACTGTACAGCATACCTTTACACTGTACAGCATACCTTTACACTGTACAGCATACTTTTACACTGTACAGCATACCTTTACACTGTACAGCATACCTTTACACTGTACAGCATACTTTTACACTGTACAGCATACCTTTACACTGTACAGCATACCTTTACACTGAACAGCATAACTTTACACTGTACAGCATACCTTTACACTGTACAGCATACTTTTACACTGTACAGCATACCTTTACACTGTACAGCATACTTTTACACTGTACAGCATACCTTTACACTGTACAGCATACCTTTACACTGTACAGCATACATGGGACGAAGCTGAGTAATAGCATAGAGGGTACGTTACAAGTTATTGGACGGTTCTACTCTTTCGACAATATAAAAAATATGGAAATTATAATCATTTATTATTTCAATTGGTATCCATGATAGCTGCAGGTATCATGGATACCAATTAGAATAAAAAGTTGAGTAATTATTTTACAGTTTTTTTCTAGAATTAATTTACTTAAATGTGATTTGGTAAGTAATAAACATAAAATATTAGATTTTACACACAAACCTGGTCATATTGATTACACAAATTAAATCTGGAGTATTACACAATACACATGTCATATCATACACATGTCATACCATACACATGTCATACAATACACATGTCATACAATACACATGTCATACCATACACATGTCATATCATACACATGTCATACCATACACATGTCATACCATACACATGTCATATCATACACATGTCATACCATACACATGTCATACCATACACATGTCATACCATACACATGTCATACCATACACATGTCATACCATACACATGTCATACCATACACATGTCATATCATACACATGTCATATCATACACATGTCATACCATACACATGTCATACCATACACATGTCATACCATACACATGTCATACCATACACATGTCATACCATACACATGTCATATCATACACATGTCATATCATACACATGTCATATCATACACATGTCATATCATACACATGTCATATCATACACATGTCATATCATACACATGTCATATCATACACATGTCATATCATACACATGTCATATCATACACATGTCATATCATACACATGTCATATCATACACATATCATATCATACACATGTCATATCATACACATGTCATATCATACACATGTCATATCATACACATGTCATACCATACACATGTCATACCATACACATGTCATACCATACACATGTCATACCATACACATGTCATACCATACACATGTCATACCATACACATGTTATACCATACACATGTCATGCCATACACATGTCATGCCATACACATGTCATGCCATACACATGTCATACCATACACATGTCATACCATACACATGTCATACCATACACATGTCATACCATACACATGTCATACCATACACATGTCATACCATACACATGTCATACCATACACATGTCATACCATACACATGTCATACCATACACATGTCATATCATACACATGTCATATCATACACATGTCATATCATACACATGTCATATCATACACGTGTCATATCATACACATGTCATATCATACACATGTCATACCATACACATGTCATACCATACACATGTCATACCATACACATGTCATACCATACACATGTCATACCATACACATGTCATACCATACACATGTCATACCATACACATGTCATACCATACACATGTCATATCATACACATGTCATATCATACACATGTCATATCACACACATGTCATATCACACACATGTCATATCACACACATGTCATATCACACACATGTCATATCACACACATGTCATATCACACACATGTCATATCACACACATGTCATATCACACACATGTCATATCACACACATGTCATATCACACACATGTCATATCACACACATGTCATATCACACACATGTCATATCATACACATGTCATATCATACACATGTCATATCATACACATGTCATATCATACACATGTCATATCATACACATGTCATATCATACACATGTCATATCATACACATGTCATATCATACACATGTCATATCATACACATGTCATATCATACACATGTCATATCATACACATGTCATATCATACACATGTCATATCATACACATGTCATATCATACACATGTCATATCATACACATGTCATATCATACACATGTCATATCATACACATGTCATATCATACACATGTCATATCATACACATGTCATATCATACACATGTCATATCATACACATGTCATACCATACACATGTTAAACATGGCTAGCTAAGTTATTTCTAATCCCAATGTAGCTATCACTTACACGTTCATTACAAATTAGATAGCTATGATAGAGATGTATAGGGATGGGACGAAGTATCGGTATCGGCAAGTATCGGCATTTTTGTGGAGTATCGGCAATGGTAATGGTATCGGCATATAATGAAAAGTATCGACCGATACTTGTATGATTATTTAAATTTTATTCATTTGATATTTTTTTTTATTAAATCTCTATTATTCATATTCTATAGTCATAAATGAAATAAATAATTCATTATAAATAGTGCTCTAATAATTGACCATCTACCTACTAGAGTTCTAAGTATAATTTTTATTTATCTATTATGACTTGCATGACATTAATAATAAAAAATTTAAAGTATATACAGAATTTACCAACAGATTTTTGAGTCTGACTATAAATTCAAGATAAGAATTATTCAGCTACTGTTGACCATTTTCGCACCTATTTATTACAAGTACCACAGGATAACACACATCAGAAAAGTTATTTATTTAATATCTATGTATTTTAATTAATGTGAAATATGTAAATCACTTTGTTATACTACATTGAAAGAGCATTACTGTGTTAGTTTTGAGTTAGAACTTCATTAAACTTACAACAATTGATACTCAATAACTCATCAAGTATCAAAGAGTTTAATAAATATAAACTTTAAAAAACTGCAAGTATCGGTATCGGTATCGGCAAGAATCGGCATTTTTTCAAAGTATCTGTATCGGCACTTGTTGAGAAGTATCGGTATAGGCATTTTTTTCAAAGTATCGGTATCGGCACTTGTTGAGAAGTATCGGTATCGGCAAAAATTTTTGGTATCGTCCCATCCCTATAGAGATGAATTATAAACATAACTATGTGTATTATTATTATTAAAACAAAATCCATTTATATTGTAAATAGAGTCATTACAGTTTCAATATTGTTTAAAAGAATTAATTTAAATGGGAAAAATTTTCATATCAAATATTTCAACATAATATGATGGAACATTATTTTTATTGAAATATTTTGGCTGACATCACAGTATTTTCAGAGAAAAAAGAGGCTATTTTCATTAGTTGACATTAGTTGAGCGATCATTCGATAGATGACGTTGTTTAGATCATTCGATAGATGACGTTGTTTAGATCATTCGATAGATGACGTTGTTTAGATCACTCGATAGATGACGTTGTTTATATTATTTTCAAATGTATAACCTTGAGTTTTGATGGACGTACACAATATGTTTATTTTCGTGAATAAGCATAAATCTAATCGAATTTGAGAAATAAATAAAGCTACTATACTTATTTTTTATAAAGGCTGGCCTATAAAAACTGGGTCTCAGTTTTCAGATTTTTAAAAATAGTTTCATTATTTTCTTGAATAAATATTTTCATATATATTAACAAACATAGCTTACTTATTTAAAGATAAATAGCGACGGTGTATAACAACATCCCAGGCACAAGTTGCAGGATCACATTCACTGTAGGATAACTTACTCCTAGGGCTGCAGGCGAGTCCTAAACTTCCACACGCACAAGTTAGGACACAAAGTTAGGACACAAAATACCAATATGATAAATGAGGACACTGGCAAGAGGTAAGGGAAATTACAAAATGAAAATTAAATACATGATGAAAATTTATAGAGGGTTGTTATTGAAAAACAGATCACAGTAAATGAATATGGGGTAAGTTACGAATTATCGGTCAGTTTCACATCTACGGTCATAAAAGAAAAAATATTAAAATAGGATGTAATAATAATTAAAAATGAATAATAATTATTATATCTTTTTTTTTTTATATATATGACCGAAGATGTGGAACTGACCGCGATAATACATAATTAACCCTCCCAGGCAAGAAGGATATATTCCTGGGCCATTTCATGGAATATTCCAGGAATTAATCATTCTAGCCTGGGCTATGAGCATTGTAGAGATATCGATGTTCTCTTTAATATTCAGATGCGCATTAATAAACTTTTGACCTCATCCTGTATATAACTCTCATATGATAATTGATACTATAACATAGAACAATAAATAAGGCAATGATTTGTAGCTACACAATGAAATATAGTAATTTGAATGGGAAATGAAGTATACCTCATTAACTTAATGGGGGTTCCGTTTACATGGTGGAACATTTAATCAATTCAGTACCTCGGGGAATTACCGTTTTATCTGAGGTAGTATAATTAATTAATTTAATGGAGATTTACAGTTTACCTGATGGTATAAAATATATACAAAGCAAAAAATACTTCAAAACCCTGAAACTAAAATATTTTTCAATAACTTCAGTTTCAATAAATGCATCTATAACATATTAAAAAACATTAAAAAAAATACGAAATTAAAATAGCTTATATAATTTATCTTTAAAATGGTACCATCTTACTACCAATGATAGTCAGCAGATATGAGGACTAGGTTAAATTCCTATTTATCGGACAGTTTCATATTTTCGATCATAGGAAGAAAATACATAATAATTATTACTTCAACATTTACTTAAAAAATAAAACATTATCATATAATTTTTTCGTACAGGGTCGAAAATGTGGAACCGTCCGATAACTCGAAACTTACCCTAATATGCTAGGCTGTACTTGAATAAAATTGACAAGAGTAGTTGTAAGAACTATTTTAGTAACTGAAAGCCAATTTGTGAGCACTGTACAGTCGCAAGAAAATGGTTAAATTGCATGTTTGTACATTAGTATACACGATAAACTGGCAACGGGAAAATAAACTGAAATAAAATGTGAAAGAAGTATGCTATCTGACTATAGGAAAATAAATAGTTAACTAAATAGTATTTAGTACAATCATTGTACTTCTAGACAATTTTAAAGATGTGTCTTTAACATATAAATAAAAAAAATCGCTCAATATATCAATTATAAGAGTAATTCAAATAATATAATTATATCAATTATAAAAGTAATTCAAATAAAATATTTCTATCAAATTATAGAAATGTAATTAAAATATTTTCACCAGATGGATGATGCAGTCAAATACTGAATAAACCAGTGTAACCCCCCCTCCCTCACCCAAACATGCCCAGCCCCCCTCTCTAACCCCCTAGTGACGTCAGAGCAAACAATGCTGACGTCACGCCCCTCAAGCCCCCCCCCCCCCTCCAAGCAAAAACGCTAGCGAAAGGTTATAAGGCGAGAATGAGGTGATATTTAGAGGCAAATTCAGCCTTAGTGACATGTGAAATGAAGGGGCACAGGTAAATAGGGCAGATGTCAATAAATAGGGCAGATGTGAATAAATAGGTCAAACATTTAAAGTTATTGAATAAATAGGGCAGATGTAAGGAGGGTAAGTCACGAATTATCGGTCAGTTCCACATCTTCGGTCATAAAGGGAAAATAACGATATATTAATTATTTAATTTCAATGATACCAATTTTTCTTATACCTATGACCGAAACTGTGGAAGCATCCAATAATTCGTAACATACCCTATGTTGCTTGAAGTTTAGTAAATAAATAAGGCAAACTGAAGCGTGTTGTGAAATGAAGTTTGAAGGGACATTTTATTATCGGTGATGTACCATAGGGATGTACCATAGTGATGTACCATAGTGATGTACCATAGTGATGTACCATAGTGATGTACCATAGGGATGTACCATAGTGATGTACCATAGTGATGTACCATAGTGATGTACCATAGTGATGTACCATAGTGATGTACCATAGTGATGTACCATAGTGATGTACCATAGTGATGTACCATAGGGATGTACCATAGTGATGTACCATAGGGATGTACCATAGTGATGTACCATAGTGATGTACCATAGGGATGTACCATAGTGATGTACCATAGTGATGTACCATAGTGATGTACCATAGTGATGTACCATAGTGATGTACCATAGGGATGTACCATAGTGATGTACCATAGGGATGTACCATAGGGATGTACCATAGTGATGTACCATAGTGATGTACCATAGTGATGTACCATAGGGATGTACCATAGGGATGTACCATAGGGATGTACCATAGTGATGTACCATAGGGATGTACCATAGGGATGTACCATAGTGATGTACCATAGTGATGTACCATAGTGATGTACCATAGTGATGTACCAAAGTGATGTACCAAAGTGATGTACCAAAGTGATGTACCAAAGTGATGTACCATAGTGATGTACCAAAGTGATGTACCATAGTGATGTACCAAAGTGATGTACCATAGTGATTTACCAATAAAATAAAAACAATAACCTAGGGTAACTTCATATTTTCGATTAAATAGGAAAAAAATTATACAATTTATTATCATATGAACTGGCTATTTTATCAATTATTTATTTACATGGTGCAGGAATCATGGATCCAAAAATACAAAATAAAATAGCATGTGAAATTATTTTCAAATTATATATCAAGGTCTATTTTCTTACATTACTATTATCAATAATGTGCAAGTGATCGATAATCTAGAACTTACCCTTTCTGTTAAAAACGAAAATCATTATGTTATTTTATTTAATATGAATTTTGCATATTGAATAAACAATTTGTATTTGAAAAGAATTAGCATAAGGCAAGGTGTTGATACTATTGGTCACATTAACCGAGTGTCTCACACATTTAAAACGACCTGAAGGGTTTTTTAATGAAATAATTAAAAATTGATTAATTAATTAAGGTATTCAGATACGGTGTAACACTGTAAAAGATTCAGGACGGCTTTATTATTATTTGATGTTAAGAGTCATGAATAGAAAGGTTCATGCAAGAGGATACAAATAATATTCCACTAGGGATGAACTCTTACGGTGAAGAACATTCATACAATATCTATTTACAGTCAATACAAATAATATTCCACTAGAGATGAACTCTTACGGTGAAGAACATTCATACAATATCTATTTACAGTCAATACAAATAATATTCCACTAGGGATGAACTCTTACGGTGAAGAACATTCATACAATATCTATTTACAGTTAATACAAATAATATTCCACTAGGAATGAACTCTCACGGTGAAGAACATTCATACAATATCTATTTACAGTCAATACAAATAATATTTCACTAGGGATGAACTCTTACGGTGAAGAACATTCATACAATATCTATTTACAGTCAATACAAATAATATTTCACTAGGGATGAACTCTTACGGTGAAGAACATTCATACAATATCTATTTACAGTCAATACAAATAATATTCCACCAGGGATGAACTCTTACGGTGAAGAACATTCATACAATATCTATTGACAGTCAATACAAATAATATTTCACTAGGGATGAACTCTTACGGTGAAGAACATTCATACAATATCTATTTACAGTCAATACAAATAATATTCCACCAGGGATGAACTCTTACGGTGAAGAACATTCATACAATATCTATTTACAGTCAATACAAATAATATTCCACTAGGGATGAACTCTTACGGTGGAGAACATTCATATATCAATTTACAGTCGATACAAATAATATTCCACTGTAATTGACATGCAAGGCAAGGTGTACATTGCACATGCAGAACATGGTAGACACTATGACTGGAAAAAGTGCCCGCAGCAGACTTAGGACTTGAGAAAGTGAAACTGGTGAGAAAAGTATACCTAGCAACACAATTTGAATGGAGAGTAGTGTACTGAGAGTACATGGTGAGTAGTGTACTGCAAGTACATGGTGAATAGTGTACTGAGAGTACATGGTGAATAGTGTACTGAGAGTACATGGTGAATAGTGTACTGAGAGTACATGGAGAGTAGTGTACTGAGAGTACATGGTGAGTAGTGTACTGAGAGTACATGGTGAGTAGTGTACTGAGAGTACATGGTGAGTAGTGTACTGTGAGTACATGGAGAGTAATGTACTGTGAGTACACGGACAGTGAAAGTACCATTACTCTTTTTATAGCAGTTACAGGTGAATAATTCTATCCTATTACACAGGTTCAACACTGAAAATCTTTGAGCCGGACAATTAAATATAAAATAAGAGCATCATTCTAAATGGTACAACCTGAATACCTCTTTAGTTGCTGTGTAGTCACAAACACAACACTTCAGTACACAGAAGTGTTGGGACAGTACACAGAGAGCTGTATAGTCTACACAGTTAATATCACTGAAAAAAGCTTTCAAGTGATATACCTAAATTATATAGGTATACCATTTGAACATATGATAGAGCATATTATAATAGACTGCCATCAAATGTGAGAACATAGTCATAGTGTCATATGTTGAACATCATTATCATTTTCATCCGTTCAGAGAAATGGATCTATCGTTGAAAATGATTGATGATAAAGTTTCACCATGAAAGTGGTTAATTAATTTAATATATATTCAATAATGAAATAATTAATAACTGAATAAATAATAAAATTAAAATAATAAAATTATTAATAAAATTGAAATTTTACTAAAAAATAAAAAAATTTAATGGAATTTATAATAATAAAATAAATAATTGAATAAATAATAGAATTAATTTAATACCACACAAGATTAATTCAATAGAGTATCTCTACTCGTTCCACACCCACAATTCAAAAAGGTACCGAGGCAGTGTACACATTTCCAAACAATAACCAACTGACGAATTGAAAAGAGTTTGAGTAATCTACAGTTATGTTGGTCATGGTCAGTTGGTAAGTGATAAGCATGACCAGATTTACAATGAGGTGTAAACATGCACTAGGAGATATTTTAGGGATTAAAATACATCATAGCAAAGATTAAAATACTCTAATGATGTCCTTGAGAGTTGCTGTAGACGTTATCATATGGTTACGGTAGAAAAAATAGAAAAAAATGTAATTACAAGATATTGATCAATGTTCTATTTACTAAAATAGCAGTTAATTTACTCTAATGATAAGTAATGAAAAAAAGGTTAAGGTAAGTGCCAAGTTATTGAACAGTTACACATTATCGATCATATGAAAATAGTGTATAACAATTACTAAATAAATAAAATAAAAGTTAGACTATTATCATCAAACCCTAACTTCTTTCAAATATCACTATATAAATTAGCAATTACTATAGGGGAATGTTATTTCTATACCACACTGTACACTGTGTAACCTTCAGTTCCACAGTTTAGTGTGGGTGTACAGTGACCATACCATATCAACGGACAGTTACTAAATGACCATACAGTCTACCAGGTGGTACTGTAAACAGGCATTGTATATTTAGGGGTATGGCACCTGTATATCTATGGGTATATTATATTTAAATAATAACTATTATTTAAATTAATTCTTACGTGATCGAATACGTGAAACCGTCCGCTAACTCGGAACTTACCCTACAATCATTTCATGAAACATTGATTGACGTAACAAAATACTTCGAACTTTCGAACTTCGAACTTTCGAACTTTCGATGCAATCAACCACAAAATTTAAATTTAAATATAGGCTAAGTTACGAATTATCAGTCAGTGTCACATCTTCGGTCATAAGAAAGAACTATATAAAAATTATTATTTAATTTCTAATTGATAACCATTCCTATTGAAATAAAGATTAAATAATTAATATATAGTTTTTCTTATATGACCGAAGATGTGGAACTGTTCGATAATTCGTAATCTACCCCAGGTAAATGAAGGTGTGGTGGTGACATCATTGTGATGAGAGGCAGGAAATGATGTGTGAGTCATCACTGAAATGAGGAAAAGGAATCTGAGGGAGTATAGGACTCACTTTATTAACTTTATTACTCTAGGAGGAGTTTGACGTCAGTTTTCAACCTAAAAAAGGGAAATCAGAGGTCAAATACAAGGGACTGTTGGAATTGGGTCGATACTTAATAAGAAATTTAAAATGATTGATATTAATAACAATTAGTTACTAAGGTAAATTACGAATTATCGGTCAGTTTCACATCTTCGGTCATATAAGAAAAAACGATATTATTATAATTATTTAATTTTTATTATAATTGATACCCATAACTGCAGGTATCATGGATACCAATTATAATAAAAATTAAATAATTATTATATCGTTGTTTCTTATATGACCGAAGATGTGAAACTGACCGATAATTAGTAATTCACCCTATTTTTTACTGCATATCACATCATTGAACACAATTGCCTTATTGTGATCATATGCCATTATTTCCATTAGAATATGCTAATGGACATAGACACCATAACAGGTAAAGGCACCAAAGAAAGTTATAACAGTGGTAAAAATAGTACATTTATAGGTAATACTTTTACCTTTGCCACATAGAGGGTAACGCCCATAGAATGATAGGCATGCACCTATAGAACGTATACAAGGTATGTATCGTTCCATAGGCATCTATATCATTCTATATGCACTTATATCGTTCTATATGCACTTATATCGTTCTATATACACTTATATCGTTCTATATACACTTATATCGTTCTATATACACATATATCGTTCTATATGCACATATATCGTTCTATATGCACTTGTATCGTTCTATATGCACTTGTATCGTTCTATATGCACTTGTATCGTTCTATATGCACTTGTATCGTTCTATATGCACTTGTATCGTTCTATATGCACTTGTATCGTTCTATATGCACTTGTATCGTTCTATATGCACTTGTATCGTTCTATATGCACTTGTATCGTTCTATATGCACTTGTATCGTTCTATATGCACTTGTATCGTTCTATATGCACTTGTATCGTTCTATATGCACTTGTATCGTTCTATATGCACTTGTATCGTTCTATATGCACTTGTATCGTTCTATATGCACTTGTATCGTTCTATATGCACTTGTATCGTTCTATATGCACTTGTATCGTTCTATATACACTTGTATCGTTCTATATGCACTTGTATCGTTCTATATACACTTGTATCGTTCTATATGCACTTGTATCGTTCTATATGCACTTGTATCGTTCTATATGCACTTGTATCGTTCTATATGCACTTGTATCGTTCTATATGCACTTGTATCGTTCTATATGCACATATATCGTTCTATATGCACATATATCGTTCTATATGCACTTGTATCGTTCTATATGCACTTGTATCGTTCTATATGCACTTGTATCGTTCTATATGCACTTGTATCGTTCTATATGCACTTATATCGTTCTATATGCACTTATATCGTTCTATATGCACTTATATCGTTCTATATGCACTTATATCGTTCTATATGCACTTATATCGTTCTATATGCACTTATATCGTTCTATATGCACTTATATCGTTCTATATGCACTTATATCGTTCTGTATGCACTTATATCGTTCTATATGCACTTATATCGTTCTATATGCACTTATATCGTTCTGTATGCACTTATATCGTTCTGTATGCACTTATATCGTTCTGTATGCACTTATATCGTTCTGTATGCACATATATCGTTCTACAGGGTGGGGCGTAAGTTTGGAAGCAAATGAAAGTGCATATTATAATCCAATGAAAAATATATTTAATAATTTACAGTTATGTATTATTACATAAGGGTTTTAAGAATTCAAAAATCATAAATTCATTCAAAATGCCCCCCCTTGTTTTTAATAACAGCCTCAAATCTCCTCCGAACTCCTCCTACTGCGGCACGCAACTATTCTTGTGAAATTTCCTTCCAAGATCTCTGGAGCGAACGCTTTAAATCATCCACACTGCGATGGAATTTACCACAGGCCTTTGATTCAAGAATGGACCATACCGAAAAGTCCATAGGATTAACATCTGGGGAGCAGGGAGGCCACATTTCTTTGGACTAAAACCGTGGAAGATGGTCATGGCACCAGTTTTGAGTGACATTTGCAGTATGTGAAGTCGCGCCGTCTTGCTGAAATGTCCATAGAGTGTCATTACCGAAGTGATCCATAGCTGACTCCAACATTGGCGTCAAAATATTCTCTATATAACATTTAGCATTGATTTTGGCGCCTTGTTCCACAAAAATTAAAGGAGATCTCCAAGTTACTGAAACGGCGTCCCAGACCATTACTGAAGCAGGTTTCATGGTTCTGTGGACAGTTTTTTGGTTGTATGGGATGTCTTTTGCACTTTTACAAATTATTCTGTCATTCCTCCGGTTGTGAGCCATTTCCACTGTGAAAATTTTTTCGTCAGACCAAACAATTTCACCAGCCGTACCAGACTTCAATTCTCTCAGAAGTGCTTTGCTTCTCTCCAATCTCTTTTTCTTTACAGCTTCTGACAGAGTCCGTCTCTTTTGGAGGGTGAAAGAGGACATATTTAGGTCTTTTTTGACAACTCTTCTCATTGTTCTGGGACTCACATTAGCTGTTTTGGCTAACAATCGTATTGACCTTTTTGGGTTCCTCCTGACCTTCTCTCGGGCACATTTTATCAGTTGTTTGGTGCGTTGTGAGCGTGGTCTACCACTTCTTGGACGATCAGTCAAGTCTCCTCTCTCATTAAAACGCTTCACACACTTCCAAACAGTCGATCTCGCTATTGAGAGAGTCTTTGAAATGACGGAATCTGACTTCCCGGCACGGTGTAGAGCAATAATGGCTTCTCTTTTGTCTGACATTTTTGAATGGACTAAATTTTTGTAAAAAAATAACACTGCCACGTCATAATGTAGTGTCTCTACTATAGTTCAAACCCTATCACCTACTTAGGAACTTATTTTTAAGAATTATATTAATGTTTGAAAAATTGCTTCCAAACTTACGCCCCACCCTGTATATGCACTTATATCGTTCTATATGCACTTATATCGTTCTATATGCACCTATATCGTTCTATATGCACCTATATCGTTCTATATGCACCTATATCGTTCTGTATGCACCTATATCATTCTGTATGCACCTATATCATTCTGTATGCACCTATATCATTCTGTATGCACCTATATCATTCTGTATGCACCTATATCGTTCTATATGCACCTATATCGTTCTATATGCACCTATATCGTTCTATATGCACCTATATCGTTCTTTATGCACCTATATCGTTCTATATGCACCTATATCGTTCTATATGCACCTATATCGTTCTATATGCACCTATATCGTTCTATATGCACCTATATCGTTCTATATGCACTTATATCGTTCTATATGCACTTATATCGTTCTAAATGCACCTATATTATTCTATATGCACCTATATTATTCTATATGCACCTATATTATTCTATATGCACCTATATCGTCCTATATGCACCTATATCGTCCTATATGCACCTATATCGTCCTATATGCACCTATATCGTCCTATATGCACATATATCGTTCTATATGCACATATATCGTTCTATATGCACCTATATCGTTCTATATGCACCTATATCGTTCTATATGCACCTATATCGTTCTATATGCACCTATATCGTTCTATATGCACCTATATCGTTCTATATGCACTTATATCGTCCTATATGCACCTATATCGTCCTATATGCACCTATATCGTCCTATATGCACCGATATCGTCCTATATGCACCTATATCGTCCTATATGCACCTATATCGTCCTATATGCACCTATATCGTCCTATATGCACCTATATCGTCCTATATGCACCGATATCGTCCTATATGCACCTATATCGTCCTATATGCACATATATCGTTCTATATGCACATATATCGTTCTATATGCACATATATCGTTCTATATGCACCTATATCGTTCTATATGCACCTATATCGTTCTATATGCACCTATATCGTTCTATATGCACCTATATCGTTCTATATGCACCTATATCGTTCTATATGCACCTATCGTTCTATAGGAACCTATATCGTTCTATAGGAACCTATATCGTTCTATAGGAACCAATCATTCTATAGGAACCTATATCGTTCTATAGGAACCTATCGTTCTATAGGAACCTATCGTTCTATAGGAACCTATCGTTCTATAGGAACCTATCGTTCTATAGGAACCTATCGTTCTATAGGAACCTATCGTTCTATAGGAACTTATCGTTCTATAGGAACCTATCGTTCTATAGTAACCTATCGTTCTATAGTAACCTATTGTTCTATAGGAAATATAGAACGTATGTAAGGTGCCTATAGAACGATGAATACATGTAGAACGTATACAGGTGCCAATTTTTCATTTCCCAAAATAACAATTAAAATATTCAATTAGCACGCTATTAATAAACTATATACTCAAAAGCAATCATCAACAATACCATTCAAATAATAGTACGAATAATATCATACACTAGAATTAATTAATGCTATTAATTTAAAGGAACAACATTAATAATTCAACTAATTGATTGCTACAGGATATTGAATATTAAATAACAGATGGAATAACAATAGCCTCGCTATTGTAACAATAACATTGGCATGGTGTGCGATGAACAGTTAAACTATTGGTACAAAAATGTATTGGGTAAGTTTCAAGTTAGCGTACGGTTTCACATTTTCGAACACTTAGAAAAATATAATTATTAAAATGAATAAATGTTAATTAGGGAACGTTCTTAATTATCGGTCAGTTCCCCATTTTCGGACACGTATGAAAAATTATATAATAATAATTATTTAATTTTTATTATTATAATAAACGTTTTTTTTTTGAAAAATGGTAATTAAGAACTTAACAATAATCATTTTTCTTACGATGAAAACGTACATATGAACATCATTAAATAATATTTTATAGAGATGAAGGATTAATAAAACCCTCCATCAGAATTACCAACTGGAAAATAACAACAATCAGTCAACCCCCGGCTGTTTATAGATCTTTATATCACAGCTACAAAATAGCGTGAAAGAGGGGGAAAAGAGATAATTGTAATGGATAGAGTGTCGTCACACTAGTCACTCTTGCGTTTTTTAACACAACGTTAAAAAAGCTCTTCTTAAAATGTGTTCACACTTGCGTTTTTTTAAACGCTGAAGAAAATTTTAATGTGATTTTTATCAAGCGATAAAAAGTTAAAAACAACGCCAGTGTGAAGTGGGCCAAAGTCTGACTAGCTAGAGTGACTACATGCTGTCTCACACCTGTGACTCGTATGGACAGAATAGCGACTACCTACAGGGAAAATAAAATGAAGCCATTTTGGAACATCTAGTCAGTCATGGAAAAATAATAGAAATATATGTACACATCAAGAAATAGTACATATCTTTTTTACATCAAATTTCTTTTTATAAACACAAATATCTACATTTGTTTATATTTAAAATATCCATATTGATTTTTATTATAAACAATTTTTTGATAAAAAATATATTTTAAAAAATTATCAAAGTAAATTATATTAAAAATATAACTAATTTCTTTCAATACAAAAAGTAGTCATAGCTAATATTCTTGTTCATAAAATATCTAATTTTTCCAGTACCAAGAACTAATATGAGAGAGTAAACTTTAACTAAATAATAGAGTACGGATGACCTTTTTACTATTTCACGGAACATCGTAAAGTCTATGGCATTTCTATACTATTACGTAATGAAATAAAATTACATATATTTTCGATTTTAAGTTGCCAAAATAACATATGGAAAACCAGTTTCAAACATCGAAAAAAGATCTGATGTAAACTGATGTTAATTACAAATTAGAAGATGTGATAATAAAAATAAGTAAATATCGTAGGGTGAGATATACGTTATTCCGACACTTACGCAATTTCGTACATTAGTTACTTATAATATAAATATAGTGACAGTTTGGTATAGAACGTGTCACAGTGGGTGTTTACTTTAATTGTTTTAACACTTATCTTAATAAAGAAACCTTTTTTACATGAATTAACCAGTGAATGTGGTGTACGGGAATACGTGACTGTACGGGAATACGTGACTGTACGGGAATACGTGACTGTACGGGAATACGTGACTGTACGGGAATACGTGACTGTACGGGAATACGTGACTGTACGGGAATACGTGACTGTACGGGAATACGTGACTGTACGGGAATACGTGACTGTACGGGAATACGTAACTGTACGGGAATACGTGACTGTACGGGAATGCGTAACTGTACGGGAATACGTAACTGTACGGTAATACGTAACTGTACGGGAATGCGTAACTGTACGGGAATACGTAACTGTACGGGAATACATAACTGTACGGGAATACATAACTGTACGGGAATACATAACTGTACGGGAATACATAACTGTACGGGAATACATAACTGTACGGGAATACATAACTGTACGGGAATACATAACTGTACGGGAATACATAACTGTACGGGAATACATAACTGTACGGGAATACATAACTGCACGGGAATACATAACTGCACGGGAATACATAACTGCACGGGAATACATAACTGTACGGGAATACATAACTGTACGGGAATACATAACTGTACGGGAATACATAACTGCACGGGAATACATAACTGTACGGGACTACGTATTTTACTCTTTTATATACTTGTAGCCAGAGAGATAGTTATGGTGGGGCCATAGAAGATAAAGAGGGAACACCTCTAAATCTTCTATGGCCTCACCATAGTTTCCCAAATAAAAATCTTCCATGATGCAATAAAATCGTATCACTTTATTGATAGTAGTTCATCATTGTTATCAGTCAATGAAGCAAGGTCGGTAGATGGTAATGAAGATAAGAGATGTCTTATCAGTGCAGGAAGTTAGATAAGATAACAAAATCAAAGACACCTACGATAGTATGTATCATCACCATTTTATTTAATTTAAATAATAAATTGCGTGAACAAAATTTATTAAGAGGAGGTTTATGTTAGTTGTTGATTATAATTTATAGGAAATAGTAATTAAATCACGTAATTTTAAAATGAGAATAGAGTAAGTTACGAATTATCGGTCAGTTCCATATTTTCGGTCATACAAGAA
The DNA here is from genome assembly GCA_947561585.1 of Caprella mutica. Lineage (NCBI taxonomy): Eukaryota > Metazoa > Arthropoda > Malacostraca > Amphipoda > Caprellidae > Caprella > Caprella mutica. The sequence continues at coordinate 49,340 of CANNZV010000598.1, forward strand.
ACACTATTTAATAATTATTAATATAAAATTATTATTATTAGAACTTTTTTTTCTTATATGACCGAAGATGTGAAACTGACCAATAATTCGTAACTTCCCCTAAAAACACAATTATAAAAATTCATCTACTATAAAAAAAAAAAACATTTAGGAAAATTTTACATCTTCTGATTGGGGGTGAAAAATATATTGTTTTTTGTGCCAAACTCATTGAAAGTTCAGACAGAAAAATACCCCCTCGGAGCAGTTCAATTTCGGTGGGCCTAGAAATTGGTCCTGAGAAGGATATATCGTTGGGTTTATCCCTGGCAGGAGTTTAAGATGTAAAATAGGACACACCGTCACACTGCTTGGAGACGAAAAGAAGCACTCGTCATAGCTAAGCACACCCACTGTGAGTACCAAGAAAGAAGGGGTAGCTATCGTGACGAAATATTAGATAATATCAACAAAGGGTGCCACCGGGACCCGCAAGCACTGGCACCACACAACCACTCTCACTGAACTCCACAGAGCGACTGGTGTGAGTGCGTTTGTGCGACTCACACTCCCTCTCCATCCGTACCTAAAAACTTATCTCCCTCATAAATAAATTAGGTATCAGAAGGGAATATATATCATGAAAAGTATATGCTTTCAAATAATAACACTTTGAATAGAAAAGCAGGTAGTTAAGAAATTTAAAGATGATAAAGATGTTAATTTTTACCCTCAGAAAGTTCTTATTCCATATAGAGGAAATAAAGGTAATTAATTAAATATTAGACAATTATAGGCACATTTGGATCAGTAAAAGTATCATTAGAAAGAATACCTATTATATAATAATATCATATAATAAAAAAACATACCAATAACCTATGAATAATAAATATATGTAAGCAAATTAATATTAGATAGTACCAAAAACATACAAAACGTGAGCATTAAGAAAATACACAGACCATACAGGAACATATAAAAACGGTCAAGAAAATTTGATAAGAAAAAAATTAAAATTAAATTAAAGTCACCTAACATATTTCACAACTATGTTCATAAGGCAGATACTTCAAAAGTAGTAAGATAGAAAGAATTGGAAAGTTATAAGTCAAAACATGACTAAATTAGCTAATAAAAATTTGAATTAATTTCAGAACAAAATTGTGTCACATAGAAGATAAGTTTCATGAAAAAATTGAAAAACCTAGAAAATCTAAAAAATAACTACCTAATCTAGCTTGCACAAAGCTATTCAGAGTTCACTTTAACTATTTCATTCAAAACATTAAAATATACACAATATTTAAAGTTACACACTTAGCTACATAGGATAAAATCTAAGTTATCGGACAGCTCCACATTTTCGGTCACACATGAAAAATTATCATTTATTTATCTTAATTGTTATGCATGACACTAGAAGATATCATGGAATTATTATTATTATTTATAAAACAATTATATATATATCCATGTAGCTACGTCGCCGAAAATGTGGAACTGTCCAAAAATTCGGAACTTACCCTAGTTCAAATTCAAGCAACGACAGGTTTCTGTTGAAAAAAATTTCAACAGAAACTCCTAATATAAAACTCTTGTTTTTAATAGAAAATAATGTCTGTAAAATATATATAAATAACACTCACCCGTTGTCTACTTGCCATTAATGTAGTTAGTTACTTTGTCCTTACCTGAAACAGAATGGGTAAAAAAACATTAATTAAATGGGTAAAAAACATTAATTGAATGGTTGAAAAATATTAAATAAATGGGTGAAAAATACTAAATAAATAGTTAAAAAACTTAATTAACTGGGTAAAAAAACACAATTAACTGAAAAAAAAACATTAATAAAATGGTTAAAAAACTCAATTAACTGGTGGGTAAAAAACATTAATTAAATAGCTAAATTACATTAATCCGATGAGTAAGATATATTAAATAACTGGGCAAAAAAGGGTAACAAAATTCTTTAACTTTATAGTCAAATCTAAAGAATTGGAGCTATGCTAAATTGGCCATTCTGTTTTCATAATCTGAAGCAGAATCCCTAGATTAAAAACAGGGTTAAGAAAGAATTAAATGATGGAAGATTTAAATGAAAAAAGAATTGAATATCATTACATTATTTTAATAGTTATCCCTATGCACTACTGTGTGACCTATTTATAATTTTATAACTAGGGTTTAACATCTTAATTCGAACCTAGAGAAGACTAGAGAACAAAAAAATGTATGAGGATATATATTTTTATCAGTTACAATATCAATATTTGTGAAAATAGAATAACAAAAAAATACTCTTCACTGGAATTATTGGCTATTGCACACTAATTAATTAGAGAAATAACAGAAAAGAAAGACAATGAGCACGTTATACCTTTTAGTTTTCGAACAGAAGCTCTCAATAGCCTATTGATGCTAGAGAATGACCCTCTACAGTCCTCTTCATTCTTAGGACAAAGATTTTCCTCTGAACCAGTGACGGAATAATCGTAAGTCCTGCCGTCAGAGTTACTATTGTCATTGGAAGTGTAGCCGGAGTCTGTCCGGGACACATTATAGACAGGACCATAAGAATTTTCAGACAGTTTGCACTCATCGGAAGAACCAACCAAATACGAGTGTTGATCTTGAGTGGGAACGTCAGAACAGTGTTCGATGTTGATGAGAACTTCACATTTCATCAAATTATCATAATGATGAACATTAGATTTGATTCCATTGCTGATATGATGTTCATTCATTTTGGTTCAAGGATTTATTCCTCTTTTTTAAATACAAATGCACGTCAAACTATCAATCAAGTTTAAATTACGGCATCATTAAAAGTTGGAAAAACCAACTGATTATATCAACTAAATTATTAGACTATAGAGTCTTGTTCACAAGAAGCTTTTACTAGATTACCAGCAGCAGCACACATACAAGCGTAACTGAAGACCACAGCAAGGAAACTGAGAGAAGAAACTGCTAGGGCTGCCCTATATACCACTGTAAACATGTGGAAATAACATGTGACTAGAACAAATGGGGAAGTGAAAGAATAAAAAGAAAATGCTATTATATGCAATAAATAATGACTATTAGGTACAGAATTGTGTATGATATATCAACACTTTTTCAAATATAAAAATTTCATGACTGATTATTTCAAGAAGTGACAATAATTATAATGCTTATGGTCTTTCCAAACAAACAGTAAAATAAATGAGTTATAGTAAGGTTTTCAATTAAAAGGCCTATTTATAAAAATCAGCATAGCCAGCCTATATAATGACATTTAAAAACATGTTTTTGAGAGTTGCAAATATTTTGGAAATAGGTAACTTTATAATTAGAAACTTCAATAGAATGAATTATGCATAGATAACTCTAAGCCAAAATATTAACTCTAGCTAATTACGCACTGTGCATCACAAGGAAGTTGTACAAGTGCCATCCAAGAGTGAAGCAACGACATCACAGAGTTCTATTGAATAGAATTTAACCTGACTAAAGCATGGACGAGATATAGAGCAGGTAAGGTAAGATATTCTTTATAAAACTATGTATGCTGAATTAGTAATATTTTATGTATAAAATATAATACTTAAAACTACTTTAATACCAGGCAATAAAGCATGTCCTTACTCACCATTTTATTAGCGAGTTTATGACAGCTATTTTGAGCCCTTCAATTGCAAATGGAGAAAAATATATAATTCTCTCCTATGCTACTATGTTATTTGTAGAGAATTTATGATAAATGGATCATTTTAGAGAGAAATAGAACTTCTTTAGGATAAAATCTTTGAATGGAGAGTTTATGAGCAATACTATTTTACTTGGACACTGTAAAACTGCAGACTATACAGGGTGGCGCAAGAAAAGGAAACCCATTTTCAAATTACTTTTTATAAACTATTAAGGCTAGCCGTTTTCTAAAACACAGTTTTATTTGTATAGTTTTTTGCATCTTTCATGAAAATCTGTTAAACTTACGACTAAAATTATACATCACGCAGCGAATTGAAAAAATATAAATAAAAAGGGCTTGTGCAAGGATGAAAAACACAAAAAAAATTCAGAATAGGTATAATTTACTTCCATATGGAAGCAGTAAAAATTAAAAAAAAAACTATTTTTCATTCAATTAACGTTTTGTACATAGACTCTTTTTCATTCATGGAAATACATCTTCATCACCAATCACGAAGTCTTCTCCAAAAGTAGCATTTCTTTGCAGAAACCGTCTTGAAATATTATGACTGTCGTAAATCAGTTCTAAGAATTCGAGCCTTGCAGGCTTCTTGAAAGTATGATACTTCACATCGTGTTTAACAATTTGGTGAAATGAGTCTTCAGGGATGGCTAATTCAATCCTTCTGATTGATATGTTTGAATTCTCAATAAATTGTTCATGAATAAGAATAATGTTTTCATGTGTTCGTTCTGTTCTCCTGTGACTAAATCACTTTTTTTTTAATAAAGTGGTTTCTTCAGTTTTGAACTTATTAATAAGTCAATATGGTTTTATAGTTGGTGAAAATCTTTCTTGAAAGCTATGTTCAAAATGAAGTTGAGCTTGCTTAAATATTTCAGTGTTTAAATAACTTGTCACAACAAAAACTCTGATCTTTTGAAAGCTGCATTTTAAAGAGGGTTTCGAGTCGGAGATACAAATTAACGACAAACTAATTTTTATCAAAGATATCAATTTTATGTCAAACATCAATTCTCAAATGATAATTAAGGTTTTAATTGTCTTTTATTTGTAGCAGAAAATAATATAATTTATTGTTTTTACAGCCATATAAAATGTATTATACCTATTGTGATTTTTTTCGTATATTTCGTCCTCGCACAAGCTCTTTTTAATTATCATTTTTTAATTCGCTGCAGAATGTTGTGTTAACTTTACCAGATTTTCAAGATAGATGCAGAAAAAGTAAAGGAATAAAATGATGTTTTTAGAAAATTTCTAGCTTTCATAGTTTGTAAAATAAACTAGTTTGAAAATAGGTTTCCGTTTTTTGCACCACCCTGTATAGAGTGCAATAAACTGAAACTCACAATAGCCTGAGAGAAACTGACCTGATTTGCTAAAGTCTCCAAATATTCTGCTTGTGGATAGAGAGAGTCTTCTTCCCAGACGTGTGAATGCGGGAGTGAAGATACGACCTGTGAATGAAATGGTAAAGTTGAGTACGAGATATTCTAATTAATGTTTCAAATGTATTTAATCGAGCACGTTTGTGTAAATGAGATCATGAATTATTTCTAATAGCGCAGAATTATAAAATAACCATAATACAGCACAGAAAACTTTTGTTTTAAAGATTAAAGGTAACTAGTAATTTTAATATTTATCTAAAGTTTAGACTAATGAATTCAATAATTTCAAGATGCAATAGCTGTAAAAAATAGTTAGCCAAATATCATAAAATTACAAAAAAAAATCATATGGAATGTAAGTAAGATATAAAAAACAGCTAAATAAGATTAGGTTATGATTACAAAAAATATTTTTATAAATCATATCACAACACTTATAAGGATAACTTGCCTGAATTTCCATTCTGTGCATTCTGTTCATCAAGTGTCAAGTGTTCAGCAAGTTCACTGAGACTCCCAGCATCTGGGTAACGAGTGAATGTCTGTGAAAATCTCCTTCTAATACGCTTCTGCAGACTCATTCTGCGATTCTTTCCTCATTTGTTGATGAAAAAGTAATTAAGTTGTCATGTAAGCAGTTTTACATTTCAAATGACAATAAGCTTCACAAATTGACAAATGGTTTCCTAACCATTAAAACAATTCTTTATGGCAGTTTCCAGCAATTGTACTAGGCGATATGTCTCAGAATATATAAACGTTAAACTTAAATGTTGAAGGCAACTAGATCGATTACACAGAGTTCATCAAATTCTCACAGAATTAAACTTCACCTCTCAAGATTAATTTATAGCGACAACTTGCAACACCAAGTTGATTAAGCGAGTAATCTATTAAGTTCTATTCAGGTAGTAGGATACAATCACAAAGATGTTTAAATGCAATGGAATGAATACTGAACTGGTTCCAAAGCACTATCATAAATAAGGCACATTAATAGTATAGAGATCAGAGTTCTTCATAGAAGTTATCTTTATTGTCAATTGTAATCAATATAAAAGTCAACAAACAGATTTTCTACACTGTTCTCTGTCACTTCACTTTCACTAAAAATATCTTTAACAACAATAAACTTTACTATGTAACAACAACTAACCTGAAATAAATAGAAAATTATGAGCTCAAGCAGAAATGTAAGCAATTAGAAATAAAATATTAATTATTTTAATCACTAATATGATCATATTTGATAACATTATGAAAATATTCAATCAGCAAACCTATTTCATATGAAAATTTGTCACAAATTAAATCCCAGATTTGATTTGATTGTGAATGATCCTGACATGTCTGTTTACTTTTATTCTCTCTAATTTAAAAACTCTTGTAATGTCTGCCAACTTTCAACTATTTATTAACTAATTAATATATATATTAATTTCTTCAATAAATTGAATACTCAATTAAATTAATTAATTTCAATATGGTATGATTTTCAATCTAATTTATATGACTAACTCTTGTGTTCTAACTTTAACTTTATATATTAATGTCAGTTTATTATTTATAATGAAAAGTGCAATTTAGCCTTCAGACTTCTTGTAATTTAATACAGAATAGACTCAAAAAAGTAGAACATAGAACAGTGGTACAGAGTTAATAGTAATAGGAAGAAAAGAGTATATAAATTAACCCAACAGCCAAAAAGGCCCATAACAGTGGAATATTAATTTATAATTAAAAAAATAATTGACTTGAGTTGCTAAAACTTCATAACTCTAATTGTTAATTTGTCTATGACATATTAGGTATCTTGTAGATATTGATGAGAATAATGCAAAAGTTTTTTTGCTTTCATCATCATGACATCATGCAAGTAAAATACATTGCCTTGCAACAGGATTTGAGTCATTCATTTCAAATGGAGTGAATTATCTAATTTTCATGTTCTCCTGCCAGGCTGCTCTATGCTACAAATTAGGTACTATTTAATTTTGGAGAGAAATGAAAATTTATGACAAATTCATTAAATTGATGATTTTGAACATATTTGGGACTTTTTTATTACCTGGCCTGGAATGACCACTATTGACCAGAGTACCTGAGATTTTTAAATCTGGGAATTTTGAGGTTTAAGACCTATTTAAGTGAAATTGATGAAAATTTTTGCAACATTTCACTTTTGTAACATTATCAGGTAAAACTGAAATAAATGCGCTGTTGCATCACGTTTTAATTTTCAGCAGAAGTAGTTAATAATTTTATATTCCTTATATCTTATTAGAGTATAGGTTATTTTCCTACTTTCTAGTGTGACACAAAATGTCAGTTGTACTTCACCCAGTTGTACTTCATCCAGGCAGTTGTACTTCACCCAGGCTCCCACTCCTGAGATCCACTTTATCAAAAATAATTTAAAAACTAAATAAAACAAATTAGGTTGCATTATTTTCACTGATAATTAAACTACGAATAGATACATCATGAAGTTTGAGTTTCAACAACTCGAGTCATTTGGTTTTGAAATTATAGATCAATTTCAATATTTCAAATATAGACCGGGATTCTGAGTCCAGCTGGTTGTTCCAGGATTAAATAAATAAATAATAATCTTGCAATGTTGGAGGACAATTTCAAATTTGCTATTTATTCTTAGATGTAGACCAAGATACTATGATAATACGGTGACTAGTACCATTAATTTTAGTAGAGGAAAATTCAAATTAGAAAAATATTGTATGATAGATCATAGATATTATGATAATGATTATTGATTACTGATTAGCCATCAATTTACTATTTGTACCAATCGGTGATCTTAACTTCCTAAGCGATATGGTAGATAAATTGACCAATTTGATTAAAGGATATCTAGTATTAAAATAATAATTAAACCCCAGTCTTCAGAAACATCAAACTGGTAAAGTGTTAGTAGAGATCTCTTATTTCGTTTGTAGCAAAATTAATGTAAATATTAAATATAGGTAACATACATACTAACCTGGATGTTAGTATGTTACGTACCATATTTCAAAGTGTGGCAGGAAAGTCGCCAGTTTAGTGAGAAAATGGATCCAGGTCGCCACATTTAGGATGCTTTAATGAAGAAATTTGACTTCCTAGTGAAGATATATACATGTTTTTCAACTCATTTCACCCCTCAAAAGTCGCCAATATACTGGCGACTTTGTTCATACTTTGAAACATGGGTTGCGTACCATTAATTTAGCAGCAGGAAATTCTGAATCTGTTACTGAATGTCAGAGAGTAACTGTCTCTCAAATTAAAATCTCTGCAGGAGAAGAGACACATTATGCGAAGTGGTGCCAGGCCAGTCTGTATTTAGTGCACAAAATTCCACTGACTCCACCATAAATATCCAGTAATTTGGCTGATCAACCATCATTTTACCCATTTTTCTACCAAAAATTAATGGTAACATAGGAATAAATAGCTAAAAATCCACTGACTTTGCCAGAATATTATTTTCAATGGAGAAAAATTCCACCGACATGTTGGTGGAATTTACCACGAAATACAGACTGGGTGCCAGACGGCATACACCCTAATGCCAGTCTGCAGAATATGCGAGATATTTGGCCAGTCAGCAGAAACTGGTAAAGTGTTCATATAGATCTCTTATTCTGTTCGTAGCAAAATTAATATAAATATAGTATATAGGGATTAATTCAGAATTATTTGTATCGAAATTAACGTAAACATAGGAATTAATTCAAAAGTGTTCAGAGAGAATATCCCAAATATCTCCCATATTCCCAGACTGCAGGAACTGGTAAGGTGTTCTCCAAGAAATCCTCTATTTTGGCTTCTGTTCTCACTAAAATAGTAAATACATCTTATACATGTAAGTATGGGAGGAAAATCGGAAATTAAGGATTGTTCGCACAGAAAATGTTAAAAATGTCGCATATTCTGCAGACTGGCCATATTCTGTAGACTGGATATTTGGAATATTCTCTCTGAACAATTTTGAATTAATTCCTATATTTACATTAATTTTACTACAAACACTTCTGAATAATTTCCTATATTTTCATTAATTTTGCTACGAACAGAAAAAGAGATCTCTATGAAAACTTTATCAGTTTCTGCAGACCAGTTTGTATTTGGTGAACTGAACTCCTCTGACTTTTTCAAAAATTTAAGAAATAGCTGCCAACATTTTTCATCAATTTGTCTAGTCCTTGACTCCTCCAACATTTTTCTAGTTTCCCCTCCCAAAATTAATGGTAATATAGGAATAAATAGCTGAATATCCTCCGACATTGCCTAGTTCAAGAGTATGTACCAAGTAGCCAATTGATCGTCAACTTAAAATTTGTGAAAATAAGTATCTTTCACATATATTGACGACTAATGAGCACTTAAATTAGATTTTAAATTAAAATTGGTGACAGATAATCATAAACAGCATAACCGCGCTGTTTCTCTGTTGAAATGTAAATAAAGCCGCTGTTTTGTTTTGATACTACGCGCTCCATGATGTAGCTATAATTCAAATTGTGTATCAGTTTTCTGTTTTCGGTGTTCTTTAGTTATGAATGATGTGATCACTACTTGTCATTTTAATTTGATGCTCTCTGACTAATTATCGGAAAAAAACAAATGAATAACTATCATACTATGAAAGAAAGTATGCCTCTCTGAGCTCTCAGGCTCTCTGTGATTGGCTGGTATCAGTTGTATGCCTCTCTCTGATTGGCTGATACACTCTCAATTAATTTAGGTAGTTATAATAATATAGGTATATTGACGACTGTTGACTTTCAAAATTGGAATTAAATTATGATGACTGGCAACTGCATTACTAATTTTAGTTGACTTATATTGAAAAAAAAAGATATATTGGCGACTCAATGAACATTCTCTGAAACTAGGCGACATTGCAGGAATTTTTTATTAGAGAAATGTAATATCTCCCGATATATCATTGGAATTTACCACCAAATACAATCTGGTCTGCAGACTGGCCATAGGCCCATAATGCCATGGCTGCACCAGACTGCAGGAACTGGCCAGTCTGAAAAGTACAGCAGGATTTGTGGATTAATCCTGTGCCCAAGTCCTGTTTAATTTCTATGTTCCCATGTTAACCAGTCTGCAGAAGCAGAATGTGCCATGTTTCAAAGTATGGACAAAGTCGACAGTATATTGGCAACTTTTGAGAGGTAAAATAAGTTGAAAAAACTGTAAATTACAAGTAAATCACTCATTAATAGTCTCAAGAGATGCACATGCATCAGACATGAATCATCATGATGCATAAGTATATTTTCAAGTGTAAAATTTTCACTAGAAAGTCAAATTTCTTCTTCAAAGTATCTTAAAAGTTAAATGTGGGGTGGCGACATGGATCCAATTTCTCACTAAACTGGCGACTTTCCTGCCACAAAGTCCCACACTTGAAAACATGGAGAATGTGTCTCTTCTCCCACGGACCCGCAGAGATTTTAATTTGAGAGAGAGTTATTCTCTGACTCTCAGCAGCAGATTCAGAATCTCGGATCTCCCGAAGCTAAATTAATGGTAACATAGGAATTAGGAAATTCAAAATCTCACACAGCTAAATTAATAATTTAATGGTAACCTAGGAATTAATTCAAGATCTCCCGCTGACTTGCTGAGATCTCCAATTTCAAAAATTCGATCAAAACTCCCGCAGAGAATCTTTGAAAAATGTTCCATATTCTGCAGAAATTTTGCTGCGCCCAAACCAAATCCCAATTTATGTTAAAAAAAAACCTGGGTCTTTTTCTTCTAGAATTTCTTTTCAGACTCAGACTGGGGAACTGGTAAAGTCAAGTGTTCTCTAATAAGTCCTCCATTTTGGCTTCTGTTCTCAGTAAAATATAAGTACCTAAATAAAGGAGGAATTTAACGGTTGTTTTTGTTTGCACAGAAAATGTTAAAAAAGTCCAAAACTCTGCTGACTGGTGAGGCGCAATCGGCAGTCGGACCGCAGTCCCAAATATAAATTTGAATTAGTTTTAAGCTTTAAACTAACATGCAAAGCTAGTGAACTATCTATAACCAAACAGTGATTCCTTATAGAAATTAAGAATTTCTGAACTCGAAAGTTTGAAACAGACTCTCACTTGCAGTCTTGCACTTACGAATTTACTTTTGTTTATCATGCATACATCAATTTAAATAATATACGTATGCGATATTCTAAATACTTGAAAGATGATGTACCTACCTAGTAACTTCTCAAAAGGGAGAGAATTTAAATAGGCACAAACTAAATTAATGGCACAAAATTGGGCAACACTTATTGTTCTGAACCACATACCGAACATAAACATCGGAAAATTGAGAAACTTGTTGCTAATTGACATGACCTCATATGTAGAAATGCTACCCTACACCAAATGAGCAACCAGAATCGGGTAAAACCGTAAATTCCATATTATCCGATGTTTCTACCTACATTTTCTAACACATAAGGAATGGGTATAGTATTTCTTAATAATTATATTTTTTTTATTTGCAAGAAAATTTGAAACCATTTGATAATTAGGAACTTCTCTAAATTATTATTCTCATTCTGTACTGTCAGAGATGGGCGGGAAAGTACTTCCCAAGTACCAAGTAAAAGTACTAAGTAACAAGTAAGTACTTCAAGTACTACTTGAAGTACTTTCTAAAAAGTACTTTGAATAATTACTTAGAAGTACTTTTTACAATTACTTGTTACTTTCCAAGTAAAAAGTACTTTGCAAAGTACATTTTTCATTTCAGTCAAGAGATTTTAAAAGATTAGTTCTAAAATCTCTACAAAAATAATTCTTTTTCTCATCAAAACTGTATTTACAGCAACTGGATAAAAACTAGAGTTTGAAAAGGTCCAACATGTTGGAAAATTGTTTGTCAAGCAGTAAAATTGAAAACTTTGTCAAACAGTAGAATCGAAAACTAAGACTGTAAGACATTGTACACTTTTATGTGACGGTGAATATTTATATATTCTGACATACAATCATGTATAGAGACTATGAGTTATATTGACCAATTTAAGTACATTGAATATAATTATTTTATGATACCTAGATATCACAACCAATATTTACCAAACACATTGACGAATTATAAGCGAGTGGACGTGTACAGTGAAAAGAGTCATTGTGATGATGTACTATCAGAGAAAAGAGTCACTGTGATGATATGCTATCAGAGAAAAGAGTCACTGTGATGATGTACTATCAGAGAAAAGAGTCACTGTGATGATGTACTATCAGAGAAAAGAGTCACTGTGATGATGTACTATCAGAGAAAAGAGTCACTGTGATGATGTACTATCAGAGAAAAGAGTCACTGTGATAATGTACTATCAGAGAAAAGAGTCACTGTGATGATGTACTATCAGAGAAAAGAGTCACTGTGATGATGTACTATCAGAGAAAAGAGTCACTATGATGATGTACTATCAGAGAAAAAACTCACTGAGAAGATGTACTATCAGAGAAAAAACTCACTGAGAAGATGTACTATCAGAGAAAAAACTCACTGAGAAGATGTACTATCAGAGAAAAAAGTCACTGAGAAGATGTACTATAAGAGTTAACAGCATAAATTATTAGTTTTTAAATTGTATAGTAAATGTACTTGGTACTTGAAAGTACTTTAAAAAGTACTTGGTACTTGTACTTTGAAAGTACTTTTTTATCTGAGTACTTGGGCAACTACTTCAAGTACATTGATTTACGAGTACTTGTACTTAGTACTTAAGTACTTTCGTTGTACTTTTCGCCCATCTCTGTGTACTGTGTTACCCATAGTAAATAAATAGAAAAGTATACAAAGTTTCGAATTAATTGACGGTGAACTTGATCCATTCTTCAGAAACGATGTAAACAAATGGCGTCACACAGAGTACTCTCAAATATTATAAGTATTATTAGGTGAATATTATAAGTGAATAGAGTGTAAAACGTGATAAAAACAATTTTATGTAAGTTAATTTCTATGAAAATGCACGTTTAACTGAATAGTAGAACATTTTTTATTTAAAAACAAAATGGAAAATACTTTGTATGACGTCACTCAGAGTATTTTTTGATGTTCCAATATTGTACTTGGTATACTTCTCTATTTATTTACTATGGTGTTACCCATCATTGTATAGTCATCAATGATTTGTTTGTTCAATTACAGGATTTTTTCAGTAAATATTTAATTTATTTTTAATTCATCAATCAATGTTCAATCATGAAAATTAATATCTTTCGTGATAAAATTGAGATAAATTTTCATATTACACACGCAACAATCTGTATCGTATTTCTCAAAATAATGCAGGCAGAATACCTACTACATCCACAGAAATCATAAATTGGTAGGAAGTGAAACTCCACATTTCATTAGGTATACATAAGTAATTGATGATATCAGATTAAATAATAATTTTACAAAAAGCATTTACATATGTAGTTGGTATATCTACCTACTTAATTTAATTTTTGTTTAAAAAATTTTTCATTAAAAACAAAAGCTTCAATTAGCTTTAATAAATACAGTACATATAACACAAACCATCAAAATCCTCTTCTGGTAGAGGTTAATTAAGTAAGCTAAGATATATACGCAGAGATATATATATAATTTGCAGTCTTATTGAAAATAAATTTTAATTTCGAAGTATTCGGTGATCATGGATAGTCGTTCATGGGCTAATAAACACCATCGCTGCGCTCTCGCTCCAGTCACGGTCCATAATTGTGCATTCACATGTTCGGTCCACTCACGGTACGCTCTCGCTCCCGTCCCTTCCGTATCATCTGATTTTGCAGTGATTACCATTGTAATTAATTTATGATGAACAGTATGAGGGAAAACAAAAAAGAAAGAGATTATAGTTCATTCTATGCTAAAAGATAGGAAGTGCGAAGGAAATCTACTCGTTGTATCCTCATCTAATAGATGACAAAACTGAATTTTTCAGTTATTTTCGAATGACTATTGGAACTTTTGAAAAAATCTGTCTAAAATTGAAAATGATTTGATAAATGGAACATGCTACACTGAAAAAACAACCACTCCTAGAGAAAGATTGGTTGTATATCTAAGCCTCTAAAGTAAGAAACATGTTTAATATTCAAGAAAAAATACTGAAATGATAAAACTTGACCGAGACTGGAACGCTATGGTAGTTCACACCGGCAACGATTCGGTCCCGCTCTGATCACGGTCCAGTCAAAATATCTTCTGATTAGATCGTGACCGGAGCGTGAGTGGAGCGAGACCTGACCGGCACTGCTGCAGTGTGAATGCTTTACGTGAAATGCATTAAAGAATATTGGACCAGACCGTGACTGAAGCGTGAACGGAGCGTGCATGACCGGAGCGATGGTGTGAATCAGGCTTCAGCTATTATAATTTATTAATAATTAAGGAAGGATATTGGGAAAAGTTACAGGTCCCCTCCAAGCAAATATTTTTATTACTTCATTCAACGAGGCTAATGTTTCTTATCATTTTGCCGCAAACCGCATCGAATTTGGTAGCATATTTTTAATTTTATATGCTTTTAAAGATTTTTATAATCAAAACTCTACAAAACCTATTTTACTTCCGACTTACTAATTTAAGAAATTTTCATCCTGAAGAAGAAGAATGTACACCATTTGTTTTGATTGTCAACTAGGTATTAGGCTAAATAAATCGATTTAATATTCGTATAAAGGTATAAAATTGAATGAACTTATAATAGAAACGTTTATATACTTTAGGAAAAAATTAATATCTAAAATAAAGGCCGAAAACGCATGATTTGATTATAAATTCAAATTTGAAATCAAAACAAAGAGTGTACAATCTTCTTCTTGAGCATCAGATTAGTGATTCACTCAATTGTTGCTCACAGAGTATTAAAAAACTTTAAAAACAAATTATAAAATATATACTAAACAGAATTGTATGCGGTTTGCAGAATAATGATCGTAGACCTTAGTTCTATAATATTATGTTATAAACTCATTTTTTTCCCGGAGCCTGGAGAGGACCTTTAAGGGCCGTACACACGTAGGGTTTTTTTAAGTCTTTACACCAGACTTTTTTCTCCCTTTTCCACCAGACTTTTGATTCAAAAGTCAATAGCGTCCACACGTGGATTAACTTTTGAATCATTACTTTATAAATGTATAAATACCTAACTCAGTTGTTCTAGTTCAGTACTACCTATAACGTAAAATAATCCTTTTATAGTTTTGCCATCATTATTCATGTCAATAATCGCATTCATTTATAATATTTCAGTCCTCACTTTACATTTATCTCTTCTAAGTTTTTGTATTAAGGGCCGTACACACATAGGGTTTTTTATGTCTTTCCACCAGACTTTTTTCTCCGCTTTTCCACCAGACTTTTGATTCAAAAGTCAATAGCGTCCACACGTGGATTGACTTTTTAATCTCGTGGATTTACATGTCGTGCAATTAACTACTCATATCGGCAACATAAGCCCTCCTCTATTTTTTTAAACTTGGTAACTAACCTAGGTACCTAGTTAGTAACTGTTAATTACCTAGGATAGTTAAAATTACTAATTACCTGGGTGAGTTATTTACTAATTATATAGGTTAGTTACTATTACCTAGATTAATTAATTACTAGAGAACTACCTACCTAGATTACTAAGATTATTTAGTTACTAATTAACTTAGTTTGATAATTATTATGAAGTTTATTACAATATTTAGTAATAAACTAACCGAGATTATTTTCGCTTCATCTGATTTAATGATTAATCTATCCACTCAACAAATGTAATTTAGGTAGCTATTAAATAAAGTTTATGTAAAAGTATCAATACGTATAGGTACTAGGTACAATATGTATTGCGTTATAATAAATAAAATAATTAAAGGTATTAGCTAATAGGTAATATGTTGAAATAAATAAAAAAAAGATAGTAATATTTATTTTACTAAAATATACTATATACTAAATAAAAGTTTAAAGAAACATTACTAGGTATTATAAATTTTACTGGCAGTCTTTTATAAAAAAGAAAATATGAAAATTCTTCACCTCAAAGGTAAAGAAATAAATGGAGCAAAAGATTGACTAAAAATGAACACCAATCCAGTTATTATAATATTATGTACAACATATTTTATGAGTTGACAGTAGATATACGGAGATTTCCAAAATTGCACCTCTTGATTGGGGGAAAATAATAGAACATGTATGTAGGTTGTTGAAAAGTCTCAGACTTTCGGTGCAAAATTTAAGTCTCGTGGAAAAAATGGGAGGAGCTTAGCAAAAAGTCCAGTGGAAAGACTGAAAAAACCCTGCGTGTGTACGGCCCTTTAGTATCCCCTTCTTAAAAGAGATTTCATAGAAAACTGTTAATTTTCTCTTCACTCCTAGAAAATAATACACATTCGTTTGGCAGACTAATCTATTTCTCAAAATAGGTTTTACGGTATTTAATGTTAAGTTGTATTAAATATATTTTATATAGGTATAATAAATAATGGTTGAATGATTAAATCATTAATGTAATACTAGTTAAACTTTTTCTTTATTTAATGTGATCATTTTTCATTTTCTAAATATATAATATTATTTCAGTTACTGTACACCAGACAGACGTCTTCAATATGTGTGTTCTTCTCCGAACCTGTTTTATTCACAACACGGCTTCGGCAGAAACGTGGAGTCCTGCGACAGTGGTGAAAATGGCTTTGCGCAAATGGTCAGAAAACAGACAATGAAGTAAGTTTAAACATTAAAAATATCCTTAAAAAAATTATTTTCAGGTTTTAAAAACATTCAAATAACAATTCCTCTCATATCGTATTGACAATCTGAAAAAATGTAATTAAATACACAAGGGAAGGCAGAAACCAAAATTTTAACAAGAGTCGTTCAGCTCTCAAGAGGGCAGTACGGTCTGAAGACAATATCAATCTTTATCAGCAACTCCTTTTAGAAAATCCAAATGTATCTGTTAAGAGGATTTAATATCGTGATAATTTTCAATCAATCGAATTGCTAAACATAATTTCCACAGTAATAAGTCGGTCAAATTTGTCATCAGGACCGTTATTTTGTGGAGCATATTGCCGTATGTTATGATTGATTACTTCTCCGTTCATGTAAAATGCAGCTTCATCTCCCATGATAAGATCTTCCACAAAACGAACATGTCTTTGTTAGAACCAGTCGGGGAAATTTCTGCGACGTGAAAAACCAGTTTCAAGTTTTAATAAATTGACAGTTTCAGACCGTACTATAGTGATCTGTACGACCCTTGTTAAACTTTTAGTTTGTGTCTTACTTTTTGTACTTTTAACACTTTCCTCCATATTGTCATTACTTTATGAGAGGATTTGTGATTTGAATGCTTTTAAAACCTGGTAATTAATCTGCTTTACTAATGGAGTAGTTGTCTAACAAATATATTTTTAAGTCTTTTAACTTACTTCATTGTCCGTCTTCTGACCATGTGCGCTAAGCTATTTTCACCACACATCAATAAAATCGTTATTACATTGGATGAAGGATGGTTGAAGATAGTTATTGAAATATAATAATTTAAAGCTGAGCTCTGTTTTTTTTTTGGACACACTGTATATCTAAGCCTCTAAAGTCTAAGGTAAGAAGTGATATAAATGAATAATATTGAAAAAAAACTCAAATGATAAAACTGAACCACGAACTGTACCGTTGTTAATTCACAATGGCAGTGTCAGTCAGCTCACGCTTCGATCACGCTCCAGTCAAAATATCTTCTGATTGGATCGTGATTGGAGAGAGAGAGAGACCTGAACGGTACTGCCAGATTGAATGCTTTACCTGAAATGCCCTCATAGTACATATATATTATATTTACTACACAAATAGAAATCAGAAGTTAACTATAAATATGTTATCATTGACGCAATCCTTAGGAGGTACGTATGAACCCTCTAAGAATCTGAGGGATACGTAGCGGTACGCGTAGCCCCTTTTGAGAAACCCTGTAATTAATAGACCAAAAAGGCACAAAGATGTTTTCTGTAAGGCTATTTTCCGGTTGATTTTTTTCGGTGGGATATTTTTCGCGGAGGAATTCTTTCTAGATATGTTTGGGTGCTGGGTGTAAGAGAACAAGATGGCTAGGGGTTAAAAGCAGTTTGGGCCCGCATCAGGGAACCGTCTGTGCAGGTGTGGGACCCTAGGGGTATGCCTGATTCCAGCCAGGAATGAAAAGTAGCTATGATTGAATTGGATCAGGCTTATCAGATTCTAAATTATGGCTTACTTAATCACTATGATCAAGTTAGCCATGATTATATACATAAAATAAATATTCAATAGCTTGTCTATAGTTCGAGTTCTGATACATCAAACGGTCAAATGGATAGGTACAATTCACCCGTTACCTCAATTTGTATGAATAATACCTGCAGCTAGCAGTGGTATGAATGGTCAGCATGAACCTGTGTTAAAAAAAAACAGGTTCAATATAAACTGCTGATGCTGCCCCTTGAAGTCATTTGATGCCAGGCAGCAGTCATTCGAGGTTGTCTTATATAGAGCCGTTATACCTCATAGGTCTCACTAATATTTAACTAACTGCAAGAATGCTGTGGAATTTTGTAAAACCGGTAATGGATATTGAACCAAATTATACAGATTATCAAATTGAAACATACGTGGCTGCGGTTTAAACTCCCATTTATTCTATTTGATTTAGGTATTTATAATTTTAGATAGTATGATAGAATTTTTCTTAAACTGAACAGAGGAACATTTTTCAGCTAATATTACTGATTCTCTCATTTTCTTTATATTAATTTTCTTTCATTATCACATTTTCTGAATAATGGATTGATTTCATGGCATCAAACTGTGTTTTGATAATTTGTATGAGATTCAATTCGTCTATTGATATTAAAAATATATATATATATTTTTTTATCAATATACTGAACAACTGTCATAGCAGATCTAACCAGAGACTTCTGTCTTTACCTATATCGCAGTTTACGTGGAATTTTAACTTAAGAATAACGGTATCATCATACACAGGGTGCATGACCCACAAAAAGTGTACCCAAGTTTGAATTAATACAAATATTGTACACGTGCAATCTTATAGCAATGACTGTGGTAGAATGGATACATGAAAAAGAATCTTATTTTTTTAATTCACTTCAATTAATTTTTTAACTACTTATAAATACGATATTTATATTAATTCTATGTTGGGTACACTTTTTTGTGGGTCACCCTGTAAAGATTTGGCTATGATCGTCAGTTTTGATGAATAAGGTCATTGTTCAATATATCATATTTATTATAACTGGAAAGTTCATATTCAGATTATTACTCAATCAGCGAAATGGTTCACACATACCAGCTCTTTAGGGCGATTATTCTCTCTTTATACTCGCATATTCACCCTTATGACTTCAGTAACAGTGTATCCCCTCTACAGGAGTACGATTTCATAGTAGGTGAGTTTCAAATAACGTACATCATTTTATATCGTTTAACCCTACGCTCTCTTTTCATTAACCGTATTTGCTTCAACTAAATTTGCACAAATTTAAGCATGTAGCATTTTTATTTGTAGTTATAATGATTATGTAATCGTAATAGGGTAAATATACAATAGTCGATAGCAAGTTACAAAAAAAAAAACTTCCTATATGTACACATTGTACAGTATGAGTCCAAGAAGATAAAATCGAAAATATAATCGCAATAATTTTAACCAGAATCATCGTTTCTTCGTGTGGTTTTCTTTAGCTAATGCAGATTTTTGTTAGTTATAACCATATCGTTGTTCTGGTTCTAGGACAACTCCCAGTGGGAAAACTCCCCGGCAGTTCCAGATTTTTCCGCTGACAATTAAAAACATACTAATTTTCGGAGATAAAACCTACTATTTTGATAAACAAGGTTTGAAATAAATTCGTGCAAGAGCGATTTCATCACCCTCTACTTATAACCACTCTGTACAAAAACGATTAGGATATCAAACAAACATCATGGGAAGACTTTTCTTTACATTACATTTTTAATTCAATGCGCTTGTGGATGATACAAAACAACTTTTTCCTGTTTGTAAGTATTATATTTATGTTAGGTACATCTCTTTGGCAGTTGGCTCGGGAGCAGCGGGTTCAGTGGTTGCAGGTCGTTTGGCTGAGACTGACGCCTCTGTGTTGGTTCTAGAAGCTGGTCCTTCTGCCTTTGAGCAGCCTGAGACAGTAATACCGGCAACGGCACCTCACATCTGGCACTCGAATCTGAAGATTTTCAAAGTGGAAGATAGCGAATATACAAAAGTGAGCCTTTTTCTGCTCATGTTAGTTACATTCATCTGTAATTAAGTGACTGTATTCACGGAGTAGCTTTTCTGCTTCCATAAGCTCATCACCCAATGGTGATATATGATTTTGCTCTTGGAGCCATTTTTCTGTCATGACTACTTTTTCAAAGTCTCCCAAAAAGATTTATGCAAAACTCAAAATTTTTATTGAACACTTCTTCTATAATTGTACTCAAAGCATTTGAATAACCTTTTCTCTCACAGAAATATAACATCAAAGTCGGTCATGTCGTTGGTGGAGGAACAACTGTCAACTCGTTGGTTTTCACCAAAGGAAGCAAAGGGGATTTCGACAACTGGGCAAAGCTTGGGAACTCTGGCTGGAACTATGACTCCGTCCTTCCTTACCTCAGGAAACTGGAGAGCTTTAACGGAGTGCCAATGGCTGGAAACGGTAGATGATCATTTGAAGCTTAAATCAGACGAAAGTTATTAGTTATTGAAATTAGGATTGAATTTTAAATGCATTAACTTCATTGATTTTCTTTGAACTGTTAACATTATAAGCATATTTTTTGTTTAGGTATATACATACTGTATATCAAAAACCATTTTGTATGCAGATTTTTCATTCTACTAGAAACAGTAGCTGAACACTGTTCATTATACGATATCACATCTTTGTTCCGACAGAGCACCTATACGGTTACAAAGGTCCAATTGGAGTATCAGAAAGAAATCAGACAAACCATTTCAAAGGCCTTCTGGAAGCAGCAGCGAAAGAGATGGGGTACAGTTACATTGATTCAGCAGACCCAGATAAAATAGGTATAGTATTTTCTTCTTAAAACCAGTTTGTTGAAATTATTTAATTAAAATATAATAGGTAGGTATTAAATCCAGAGTGTCATTCTGTGTGAGTCATTGATTCCAGAATGCATCGTGAATTTTAGTTGATTTTTAAATAATCTTTAACTATGGTGAATGATAATATTTGAAAGTTTTAGAAGTGTTTATAAATCAGATTAGATTGATGAAAATTTTGTGAATGAGAAATCTAAGAGAAATCTAATCTAGGTCACCTTTCACGTCTAAATTGACTAGGTTTCATGATACCTCATGAGAATTCAAAAGATGGAGTGCGGTCCTCTACTTCCGAGTGTTATCTAAAACCGCTGATTGAGAGGGGAAACTTTTTGGTAAAAACAGACTCTCTTGTTACTAAGGTAAGTTGGCAAGAGAATTTATACATCTTGTTAATCAATAAATGGTTTTACGAATAGTTATTTCAGCAGCTATTTCTGGTAATTTTTCATTTATGAATTATTTTTCAAGCTCCTGTTTGATGAAGATAACAAGATCAAAGGAGTCGAGTATGTCTACGAAGGAGAGGTAGATATGTAAACCATTTACTTTTGTTACTTGGAAAAACTGACTAGGGCAACTATTGCAATCACTTTTAACTTTAATGACAACGAGTGAATAGTTAGATCATCCGAAACTATTTCTTTCGATCAAAATTTCACCATTCATTCACCTAACGTTCAACAATACTGGAATATCATAAGAATATTAATAAAATATTCTATAAATACATTTCACGCGATTTTGAGTTCGTCCTGATTGATTTACTTGCCGTAGTAATTCCTTACGTAGTAGGTATTATATGTTTTTTTCAAATATCATCCCAGAAACATGTTTTTATGTTAAACATTTCCATATAACAGACCAAACAAGTGATGGCTGTCAAGGAAGTCATCATATCTGCTGGTGCAATTGCCAGTCCCAAACTACTGATGCTATCTGGAGTAGGACCTGCTGAAGATATTCAAAAATTAGAGGTAAATAGTGTTTAATAAATTTTTGCCTTCATTAGCTAAAAGAATTTGTTGTTTTTGTACATGTGGGCAATATAAATACGTACGATAATATTTCATCAATCAAAGAATTCTTCATAAGATATGATTATGATACGAGTTAGAAAATGTTAAAGAATATTATAATGGTGTAAAATGTTTAGAACTATCCTTTTTAAATTAGTTTGATGATTATAGAAAAAGAGAAGGAGCGAGATGTAGGGGTTTTAAAACAATCGTCACCTTCAGCTAGATTGCTAGAACAACTATATGAAAATAACAAAATTAAAACTCTACAATTTCAAAAATAAACAGACCATATAATTAGATATACTTGAACGGAATGCCACTTTGGCCATTTCCTAAAATGCTGAGCAACTTTTCTTCTCTCTTCATCAGATTCCTGTGGTAGCTGATGTCCCAGGAGTGGGCCGAAACCTGAAGGAGCATCCTGGTGGTCAAGATTTGACATGGTTTATGCAAAAAAATAGATTTAAACAGATGGATGAAGCCTTTATAAGAGAGAATATGAAAGAATATAATGCTACCAATTCAGGTATTATATTTATCACCGATTTGGTGAGAAAACAGTATAAATAATTTTGGAGAATAATTAGATCCCAATATAACTAAAAATATTCATTTTAATTATTAGTGTTTGGGTAGAAATCTTTTTATATTATTTTAAGTATAATAGAGAAAAAAATGTTTAATTATATTAAATGTTGTAAAATGAATTTATTTCATAATTCACAAATTGATGAGGTTTTTAATGGAAAATATCTTCTTTGTCTAATTTTTCAGCAGCTTCGGGACCTCAATATATGTTTTACAAATTTTTAATCTAAAAATTTTGTTTAAAAAGTTACGACACATATTCTAATGGATATTAATTATAAAATTTCGAACCAATACAATAGGACCGCTAACGGAGACCCGATTGCCAATTGGGATAATTTCCGTCAACCTAAATGATCCTGAAAACCCTAAGTGGCCCGATGTATTCATTCAAATCTTACCATTCGCTAAAGTAAGAATTCAAATTTCCTCTCCCTTCGCAATTTGCTATACTGTTCTTTCCTTCAAATGCTACTATTTTGGAAAGTTTATATCATTTCAGTATGGTTTTCAACTTCATGCAATGCTTGGTCGTCCGAAGAGTTCAGGACATGTCAAGTTGAGATCTGCTAACGCTACGGATGATCCGATTGTTACTATGAACGTTTTTGACAATCCGGATGACATCAAAACCATGGTTAAAGGTAAATCATTGAAAGGAAGCATATCTTACGGAATAGGTTTATACTTTCAGATCGTCCGCTGAGGCCAGTTTGAAATAAGAATAGATCAAATTGCGAATGTTATTATTTTTCTTGTTATTTCGTTTCAATTTATTTCATATTATTATGGGGAAACATATTTCGATCATAAACTTTTCTAAATCTATGAATGATGAAAAACACTTCGTTGGTGATTTAAAATCTAATCTAACGCTTTTAACATCAGTCTGTAATACAACTAACTGAAATACAAAAGGAAACAAATAAGTATTGGGTGATACAAATTTTACAAATACAGTACAAACTTTCATTATAGGACTGAAATTTGCTTATCAAGTTGGAAATACAGCTGCAATCAGAAACTATTTCGGTCTTATTTTTTCTAAGAACGTGAGTACTGAAGAAATAAAAATGAGTATTATGGTTATTTTTCTACATGTATCGAGTTCATTCTTTATTTTTCGCAGATACCCTCCAAATGCAGAACATTAAATTTAGAAGAATTTTCTGAGTCTTACTGGGAATGCTTTGCTAAATATGACGTCAAATCATATCAACATGTTGCCGGAACCTGCAAGATGGCGCCCGAAACCGATACGATGGGAGTAGTGGACAGCGAGTTGCGGTGAGTTATAGAAAACAAAAGATCGAAATTTCGTTTTAATTAGACAAATTTTTGAAGTTATTGGTTATACTTTTTCCTTAAAATAGTTGGTGATGTTTGATCTGACCAGGGTACAGGAACATAACGGGTATAGTAACTAGTAGACGACACAAAAATATGACGTCATCAAAACAACACATTTCTTGTTTGTGACCGAGTGGCTCATAATACCTCGTATTTGCATGTTAATATTGAGAAGTTTGAAGTCATTTTATAAGGGTTTCGTGCAAAACAAAAGCGAAAATGGCGATTGAACCTCAAAGTTGAATATATAGATATAATTCAGGTGTATTTTTATTGTTCATTTCTTTTACTTAATTATCTATAAAAAATAGGGTCTTGAACATATGCTACCGAGGAGCCTAAACTAGTGCTAGTTAACTGCTAAATTGTAGTTCCTATGCATAACAATTAAGGAATAAAATAATGGAAATATAATTTAACCAATGCCAAGTTAGTAATTGATACGAAAAAATTGAATTTAAAAGTGAATAAGTTTAAGTAGGTTGTCTCATATTTCAAAGTGTGGTCAGAGTCACCATTTCCTGTCACCCGGTGGTCACGTCAAACTAGATTCGATGAGCTGATTACCATACCCCTGGATCTGACTAATGAACAGTTCTCTAAGAAACTAGTATTCAAAAAGGAACGAAAACCAAATAATAACAGATAAATGAAACCGCAGCTCTGTCCTATTAGTAAATCATCTATAACAGCCTGTAATTTAAAGGTCCTCTCCAGGCTCCGGGAAAAAAAATGAGTTTATTACATAATACTGTAGAACTAAGGTCTACGCAAAACGCATACAATTCGGTTCAGTATATATTTTATT
This sequence comes from Caprella mutica, assembly GCA_947561585.1. Classification (NCBI taxonomy): domain Eukaryota; kingdom Metazoa; phylum Arthropoda; class Malacostraca; order Amphipoda; family Caprellidae; genus Caprella; species Caprella mutica. The sequence continues at coordinate 74,340 of CANNZV010000598.1, forward strand.
ATTTGCTTTTAAAGTTTTTAATACTCTGTGAGCAACAATTGAGCGATTCACTAACCTGACGCTGAGAAAGAAAAGTGTACACTCTTTGTTTTGATTCCAAATTTAGATTTTATAAACAAACAATGCGTTTATGGCCTTCGTTTAAGATATAATTGTTTCCTAAAGTATATAAACGTTTCTATAATAAGTTTATCTAATTTTATACCTTTACACGAATATTAAATATATTTATTAAACCAAATACCTAGTTGACAATCAAAACAAATGGTGTACATTCTTCTTCTTCACACTGAAAATTAGAAAATCGGAAGTAAAATAGATTTTGTAGAGTTTGGATTATAAAAATCTTTAAAGCAAATAAAATTGAAAATATGCCATTAAATTTCATGGGGTTTGCAGCAAAATGATAAGAAACATTAGCCACATTGATTAAAGCAATAAAAAAATTTGCATTGAGGGGACCTTTAAATAAACATTTCAAATCTTTCCCACCCTGCAGAGTTCGGAAGGTGTCTGGTGTCAGAGTTGTAGATGCATCCATCATGCCACAAGTGGTTACTATAAACCCCACCAACAGCATAATAATGATTGCTGAGAAGGCAGCGGACATGATCAAGAGGCAATGGAACCTCACCGTCTCTGAACCAAGCTTGAAAAATTCTATATAATATTTAATTTGATTTTATAGCGTGATTCTGTATATCGTTAACAGCAGATCGTGTTGTTTGCTGCCATTAATCATATTTTCTTAGAAAAAGTTAGAATATTATTTCAATTTCCTATGCATCTGCATATCAATGTTTTGAAAATTAATTAACAAAAATGATATCTCCACCAGTGCTAGCCGAGTAGTCGACTTGTATTATCTTCGCATTTAATTTATATATTTCGCGAATTTTATGGCATATGGTCATTCAAAAGCTCATAATTCTTTAATCACATAACATTTTGACCTGAAAAAAATATAGAATGATTTTGATTAAAGAATTTGACTCGAAAAATCTGAATAATTTTTTCGTATATATCCATGGCATTCATGCTTAGTTGTTGTGTTTAAACAGGTCTGCCTGAAAAGCATCCCGTAGCACTTAGTACAATTTTATACAATGTACGGGATTATTCATACCATATGGTGAATAGATTTTCTAGTAAACGACGATTAAACAATTAATTTGGCATGATTCATACAAGAGGGTTGTATGTAATCTGCTTATTCGCTTGTACACGGACCATCCTGTTTTTTTTGTGAACTAGGTATACAAAAAGTCAACTAAATGACTGATCGTACACGCACATTTTCTCCTGCATTTTAGACAGTTGGGTGAGCGTGTACACAAATACTTTTATCCGTATTTTAGTCAACTAAGTGGCGTGAGCATGGACGCAAAATAGTTTTTTCCGCATTTTAGACAGTTGTGCGAGCGTACACGCAAATTTCCTTTTCTCGACTTGTAAGTTGTAGACAGTGGCGTACCTTGAACCTGCCAGGCAAAACGGAATAACCACCCCGGTTATCCAATAGTTTTAGAAGGTCTTGTGTAAGGCCACCGAAAAGAAGAAGAAGAAGTAGGTAGGTAGAAGGTTCACAGTGGTGTGAGCACAGAACATTGAATAGAAGAAGAAGTGTAGATCCCATTATATTACTCTTGACTCTTGAGTGCCGTTTACAGTGACGTCACTTAAACTAGAGCCACTCAGCCAATCAGAGGCTTCGTTTCACCAGTTCTGATTGAGTCCGTATTTTGATTGCGTGCGTATTACAGCCGAAATGGTGTCAGTTTGTGTTTGTTGCAAAAAAGATTAGTTTATTATTGCTTAGTAGCTGGGCTTAGTGGGCTATAGAATATAGATAATCGTGTACATAATTTGGTAGGAAGATAAGACTCCCAGCAAAGATAATGAGCTGAGGTAGAATGCACGCTCAAACTGTTTTCGAGAGAGTGTTTATAGTGACGTCAGCGATCAATGGACGTGATTGGTTGAAATTATACAACTGGCAGAGATGGGCGGGAAAGTACTTCCCAAGTACCAAGTAAAAGTACTAAGTAACAAGTAAGTACTTCAAGTACTACTTGAAGTACTTTCTAAAAAGTACTTTGAATAATTACTTAGAAGTACTTTTTACAAGTACTTGTTACTTTCCAAGTAAAATGTACTTTGCAAAGTACATTTTTTCCTTTCAGTCAAGAGATTTTAAAAGATTAGTTCTAAAATCTCTACAAAATTTATTCTTTTTCTCATCTAAACTGTATTTACAGCAACTGGATAAAAACTAGAGTTTGAAGAGGTCCAACATGTTGGAAAATTGTTTGTCAAGCAGTAAAATTGAAAACTTTGTCAAACAGTAGAATCGAAAACTAAGACTGTAAGACATTGTATACTTTTAGTTTTATGTGACGGTGAATATTTATATATTCTGACATACAATCGTGTATTGAGGCTATGAGTTGAGTTATATTGACCAATTTAAGTACATTCAATATAATTATTTTTGATACCTAGATATTACAACCAATATTTACCAAACACTTTGATGAATTATAAGCGTGTGGACGTGTACAATGAGTCACTGTGATGATGTACTATCAGAGAAAAGTGTCACTGTGATGATGTACTATCAGAGAAAAGAGTCACTGTGATGATATACTATCAGAGAAAAGAGTCACTGTAATGATGTACTGTCAGAGAAAAGAGTCACTGTGATGATGTACTAGCAGATAAGAGTCTCTGTGATGATATACTATCAGAGAAAAGAGTCACTGTGATGATGTACTGTCAGAGAAAAGAGTCACTGTGATGATATACTATCAGAGAAAAGAGTCACTGTGATGATATACTATCAGAGAAAAGAGTCACTGTGATGATGTACTATCAGGGAAAAGAGTCACTGTGATGATGTACTATCAGGGAAAAGAGTCACTGTGATGATGTACTATCAGAGAAAAGAGTCACTGTGATGATGTACTATCAGAGAAAAGAGTCACTGTGATGATGTACTATCAGAGAAAAGAGTCACTGCGATGATGTACTATCAGAGAAAAGAGTCACTATGATGATGTACTATCAGAGAAAAAAGTCACTAAGAAGATGTACTATCAGAGAAAAGAGTCACTGTGATGATGTACTATCAGAGAAAAGAGTCACTGTGATGATGTACTATCAGAGAAAAGAGTCACTGTGATGATGTACTATCAGAGAAAAGAGTCACTGCGATGATGTACTATCAGAGAAAAGAGTCACTATGATGATGTACTATCAGAGAAAAAAAGTCACTGAGAAGATGTACTATCAGAGAAAAAAGTCACTGAAAAGATGTACTATCAGAGTTAACAGTATAAATCATTAGTTTTTTAATTGTATAGTAAATGTACTTGGTACTTCTAAGTTCTTTAAAAAGTACTTGGTACTTGTACTTTGAAAGTACATTTTTATTTGAGTACTTGGGCAACTACTTCAAGTACATTCATTTACGAGTACTTGTACTTAGTACTTAAGTACTTTCCATGTACTTTTCGCCCATCTCTGACGACTGGGTACACCATGTGTACACGTTCGATCTGAGCTTCTTCTTATTCAATGTTCTGTGGGTGTGAGCGTTCATTTCACATTTCCGTATTTTAGATATAGCCGAAAAATATGTCCCGTCTCAATATGTCCCCTATCCTTGCTCTGAGCGGGATGGGTGCTGTGGAAGAGAACCTGGTTGTGTGTTTGTTTTCTCCCCCAATGCACATCCTTTCTTGAATACTGCTCCTCAACCCTGTCTCTCTGGTATATTTTTATTTTTCTCATGTATTTTCGCTAGAACAAAAATAAAGTAGTTTTTAATCTTTTAATTTGCCTGAAAATGGAATTTTGATAACTTTAAACTTTTACTAATGATACACATGGACTATCTTGACTTGTGTGGGGACAGGTGTTGAGTTGCATTAGCATGCATGCTTCTCTACACCTGGTATTTTTTTTACTGGAGTTATTCGCCAATCGCAGTCTGTATTTCGTGGTATATTCCACCGACATGTCGGTGGAATTTTTTCCTCTTCGAAAATAATATTCTGGCAAAGTCGGTGGAATTTCAGCTATTTATTCCTATGTTACCATTAATTTCCGGTGGATAAATTGGGAAAATGTTGGTGGATCAGCCAAATTAATGGAAATTTATGGTGGAATTCTTTCAGCTTTATGCAAAAGTCAGTGGAATTTTGTGCACCAAATACAGACTGGATTATTGATGTGAGTGTCAAATCGATGCGAGTTAGAGTGCCGTTGCGAATGGCCCTACTCTGCGAATATGATACTACTCAAGCAGTGTCCCGTCTCAAGCAAAATATGTCCCGTCTCAAGCAAAAAAAAATCCAGCAGTGTTCTCAAGACTCAACTTCTCAAGTTTAAGTGTTCTCCAAGAATTCTTATATTTGCTTTCTGTTCTCATTTCTCAAGGTCAACAAATGTTTTTTTCTGATTTTTGCACTGAAATTGTTAAAAGTTGCCCAGTCTCGCATTCTGCTGTCTGCAGTCTTGCAGAATGGCTTTTAGACTTTATTGATTTAAAAAATAAAAATGAATATTTTTGAAATCCCTGCCAGGTCTTTAACAAATTAACAGTTTAACTGAGCTCAGAGTGGAAAAATAACTCTCTTCTGATTGACCAGTCTGAAAACTTGAAAAACAGATTTTGAGGATTAATTCTGAATTTCTGCGCGGCTGCGGCCTGACCCATGGCCCAAGTCCTATATAAATCACATATATGTTCCCATATTATTCGCTGCGCCTAAATCCCAATACCCAATTTCTGTAAGAAATCCTCATCCTGGCCCTTCCATGTTTTAAAGTGTGGCAGGAAAGTCGCCAGTTTTTTGAGAAAATGGATCCAGGTCGCCACATTTAAGATATTTTAAAGGAGAATTTTAAGTTATTTGACATTATTAGGTGCAATTATGAACATATGGGGTATAATAAAACGAAGGTATAACAGCCACTTTATGTAATTTAACTTGACGCAATGAGTGCGCGTGACGAACTGAATCAGTAAACAAAGAATGCAATACAACAATAGAAAACTTCCGTATAGTAAACTTATAATAGGGGTGACTCAACAAAATATAATTATGATATTGATATGCAATAAAGTTGATTCTAATAGAGAAATTTCGCTTCCTAGTGAAGAATGAAGATTTTACACTTGGAAACATCCTTATGCTTCATGCCTGATGCATGTGTATCTTTTGAGACTATTTTAGTTACTTTTAGTAGTGATTTACTTGTTATTTTAACTTATTTACAGGTTTTCCAACTTATGTAACCCCTCAAAAGTCGCCAATATACTGGCGACTTTGTCCATACTTTAAAACATGGTGGCCCTTGGCTTGGCCAGTCTGTATTTGTCCAAGTAAAATAGTATGTCTCATAAACTCGTCATTTGTCTCTCCAGCTCTCTCCAAAATGATCAAATTTTCATAAATTCTCTCCAAAGTAACATTGTAGCATAGAAGAAAAATAGATATAACTCGCCATTTGCAATTGAAGGGCTCAAAGTAACTGTCACAAACTCGTCATTAAAATGGCAAGTTTGGACATGCTTTATTACTTGGGTATTTGGTGCACAACATTCCACTGACTTTTCCAAAAAGCTGAAAAAATCCACCATAAATTTCTAGTAATTTGGCTGATCCACCAACATTTTGCCCATTTTTCCACTGAAAATTAATGGTAACATAGGAATTAATAGCTAAAAATCCACCGACTTTGCCAGAATATTATTTTCAAAGGGAAAAAATTCCACCGACAAGTCGGTGGAATTTACCACGAAATACAGACTGGGGGCCCCTTGGGTCTGAGAGACTGAGAAGACCTTATTTTCAGACTGGCTGATTGACTACAATGACTAGTAAGTAGTAACTCTGTTCACTAGTCTGGAAAAATAAATGCTTTCTGATGAACTAATTACTCTGTTGGAGTTCTACAGACTTCAAAAATTAATGGTAAATTAGCACATAGAGTTCATCTGTTAGCCTAAGCAGTTTTCCAGACTGGTCTGTTCAGTCTGCTGTCTATTAGAGCCAGACTGCAGGAACTGGTAAACTGTTCTCCAAGAAATCTTCTATTTTGGCTTCTGTTCTCAGTAGTCAGTAAAACATATATAAATATAGGAGGAAATTAAGGATTGTTCACACAGAAAATGTTAAAAATGTCCCATATTCTGCAGACTGGTGTTGAGATTGAAAATCAACTAGCGTCAGACCGGGTGGCCTTGCGCGCCGCACCTCAACATTCCGGGTGAAGTTGCGCATCAGTAATTGACGGCCAGACTGCAGAAACTGGTAAACTGTTCTCCAAGAAATCATCCATTTTGACTTCTGTTCTCAGTAGTCAGTAAAACATATATAAATATAGGAGGAAATTAAGGATTGTTCGCACAGAAAATGTTAAAAAATGTCCCATATTCTGAAGACTGGATTGACAGCTAATGTGTGAAAATATTTCAAATTTGACAATACCATTGGAAAGAACGGCTCTTAAACCCTCTAGTCCATAAATTTAACGAAAATCGTAAGAGATTAAGTATAGATACTAAGTGTTCAAACAGAAACCTATGCTTTTTTTAGCAAAATAATTATTTTGGACTAGAATCGAATCTCTGCGAACTTTGCTGTAGTGTTGATAATTATGCTCAAATTTGATTGCAATTTACGTTGGATACGCATAATTTACTGCAGATTAACCTCATGTAGAAGGATTTTAATAATAATTATAAATTATTGAGATATAACCAATATACTAGATGCGCAAGAACACCGGGGAATATTTTAATTCAGGGGTGGACTTGCGCACATTTATTATTAAAGTTAAAGAGCTCTTATTCATTTATAAACCTGTGATATTCAACCCCGATACTCCTATAGTGCGCCAGTGGTAAAGTAAAGTAACCAGAGTTTCTGTGTGACCAAGGTTCGGAATAGTAAACAAGCCAATCTTCTGCTATGCAACTGCCGTGAATCTGCCCTGATCTGCAACTATGCAACTGCTGTGAATCACGGCAATTGCACATCACACTCACGGCAATTGCACAGCAGACTCACGGCAATTGCACAGCAGATTCACGGCAATTGCACATCACACTCACGGCAATTGCACAGCACACTCACGGCAATCGCACCGCAGACTCACGGCAATTGCACAGCAGACTCACGGCAATTGCACAGCAGACTCACGGCAATTGCACAGCAGACTCACAGCAATTGCACAGCAGACTCATGGCAATTGCACAGCAGACTCATGGCAATTGCACAGCAGACTCATGGCCAATGCACAGCAGACTCACGGCAATTGCACAGCAGACTGACGGCAATTGCACAGCAGACTGACGGCAATTACACAGCACACTAATGGCAATTACACAGCACTCTCATGGTAATTGCACAGCACTCTCACGGCAATTGCACAGCAGTCTCACGGCAATTGCACAGCAGACTCACGGCAATTGCACAGCAGACTCACAGCAATTGCACAGCACACTCATCGTAATTGCACAGCACTCTCACGGCAATTGCACAGCAGGCTCACGGCAATTGCACAGCAGACTCACGGCAATTGCACAGCAGACTCACAGCAATTGCACAGCAGACTCACGGCAATTGCACAGCAGACTCACGGCAATTGCACAGCAGACTCACGGCAATTGCACAGCAGACTCACGGCAATTGCACAGCAGACTCACGGCAATTGCACAGCAGACTCATGGCAATTGCACAGCAGACTCACGGCAATTGCACAGCAGACTCACAGCAATTGCACAGCAGACTCACAGCAATTGCACAGCAGACTCATGGCAATTGCTCAGCAGACTCACGGCAATTGCTCAGCAGACTCACGGCAATTGCACAGCAGACTCACGGCAATTGCACAGCACGCCCACGGCAATTGCACAGCACGCCCACGGCAATTGCACAGCACGCCCACGGCAATTGCACAGCAGTCTCACGGCAATTGCACAGCAGTCTCACGGCAATTGCACAGCAGTCTCACGGCAATTGCACAGCAGACTCACGGCAATTGCACAGCAGACTCACGGCAATTGCACAGCAGATTCACGGCAATTGCACAGCAGACTCACGGCAATTGCACAGCAGACTCACGGCAATTGCACAGCAGACTCACGGCAATTGCACAGCAGACTCATGGCAATTGCTCAGCAGATTCATGGCAATTGCTCAGCAGACTCATGGCAATTGCTCAGCAGACTCATGGCAATTGCTCAGCAGACTCATGGCAATTGCTCAGCAGACTCATGGCAATTGCTCAGCAGACTCATGGCAATTGCTCAGTAGACTCACGGTAATTGCATAGCACACTCACGGCAGTTGCATAGCATATCGGGGTTAGATTTTCTATTCACTGTTTATACTTAGGGTGAACTTGAGCACTGCTCAGTTTCACATTGGGTGTACTTGTGCGGCGTAAAATTCACCCGGTTTTCCCCCACGATCTTTGCGCAGTTTTTCGAAGATAAATTTTATTCTATTGAACTTAAAGAGTTGAAACTTGGTCTGCAACCTTCATCTATCTGCACACAAAAAATCAGATTGCTGACTTCTCCAGTTTTCTCGTAAAATCAAAGTATGCGGAAAATGCACAAATCCACCCGTTCCGATGCTGTGTGAGAACTCATCCCAAAGACAACTCTGAAGAAAGTTAGAAACTACACATTAATTCTTTTAACTCTGTAAAAATCAGTTATATTTATATACCATGTTTCAAAGTGTGGCAAGAAAGTCGCCAGTTTGGTGAGAAAATGGATCAAGGTCTTAGAAGAAGGAATAGAACGTCCTAGTGAAGATTTTACACTTGAAAACATCTTTGTGCATCATGTCTCATGATTTCTGATGCATGTCACATGTGTATCACTTTAGTCTATCTGTGAGTGATTTACTTGTTATTTACAGGTTTCTGAACTTATTTCACCCCTCAAAAGTCACCAGTATACTGGCAACTTTGTCCATACTTTGAAACATGGTTTATATATTTCATAATATTTGAAAAAATTGAACTCTTCATGCTATTCATGATTTACTAATAGTCTAATACTAACTACTAAGTAGGGTTAATCATTACTAAACTCCGCAGTTGAGTATTCATGAGTAACTCTGTCAGAATTTGAGTTTTCCATTCTGGTTCAACTCTACCCAGTCTGCAAAATGTGCCTGGATATGGGAGATATTTATTAATTGGGATATTCTCTCTAAAGAATTTTTAATTAATTCCTATGTTTACTTAAATAATTTAATTTTGCTACAAACACTTCTGAATCAATCCCTATATTTACATTAATTTTATGGCACTATGATAAATTTTGACTATGGTCTATGTATTAGTTATTACAGTATTACTCAATTTCAAGGTGTATAACAAACAGATTCTTTTATAAATTATAGTCAGGTCTGTCTTATCTTACCACCAAAAATAATCCAAGGACCTTAGGACTAATCTTTACTCCATGTATAAGAGTATGTTAGTTAAAGCTAATTAATTAGCATAGATTTCAAAAGGTGAAAATTCAGATATGTCTAATTGGCTTAAAATATGAATTAATTTGTATGTTCCCTTGTTAATTTTGGCTTGAAATCTTCTAAAAATGAGCCAAATTGTCTTGGCTCAGAATTTTTGTGAAATTTTGGCTCAAAAATTGGCTTACAATTTTCCAGCCTCTGAAACATGGTCTTTATTCAAATCAAATCGTCACACGCGACAACTTCTCATCTCTAACACTCGTTCAGAAGTTAACTAACGGGGTACTTTCCCTCCTTCCTCCTCCTCTTCATCTCTCCCTGTGCTTTCACATCTCATGCTACACCAGTACACGCCTACTCCCTCCTCTTCTCTCTCTCCAGACTCTCCTCTCCACCTCAAAAGAAAAACGAGTCTATTATCTCGTTTCCACTCTCCTGCCTTGCTCTCTGCAACTCCATTCACTACCTGTCTCCTCGCACCCTCCAACTCAATCCAAGATAAAATGCTCCTTGTTCTCTCTATCTGCTCCACACAACCTGCACCTGTCACTCTCCTCACTCCATCTTCTACACTCCAACCTCAAACAACCTGTCTCTGCAGCAAACCACAGCCTTTATGCTATTCCCCCTTCATGATCCCTCTCTCTCTTCTCACTCTGTAACCTCCCATACAGCCTCAGACTGCTCCTAGGCTCCACTTCCTCCCTCCACTGCACATACACCACTCTGCTACTCTTCACTTCCTCCTTCAACATTACTATTAACTCTTCCTCCTCAATTTCCACCCAGTTCATATACTTCCCCATCCATTCACTCCTCTTTACCTGTGCATTTCTCATCACTAACAAGTAACTGACAACTTATTCTTCCTCTCCTGTAATTCTGTAACTTTTCTCATGCCAATTTACTCTTCATTGTGTCTATTCCTATGTCTCCTCTCATCCTTGTCACTGTTACACTCTTCTGTGATCTTAACATTCTATGCATTGCTGCATTTTCCTGCCTCTGCAAACTCTCCACAACCTCCACCCTCAGCCTCACCACAACCTCCACCCTCAGCCTCACCACCTCTGACCCAGACACCACATCACACTCTTCCAGTAACTCATTCCTAATGTAATAGACCTGTTGGAGTGGCTGCTATTACTAATATTTGTAGCCTTTTTGACAGAAAGGAGCAAAATGTCAAGAAAATCTTTAATACATAATTGCACTTGACTAACTTGCAGAAAATTTTAGAAAGATTTTATACATAATGCATGTGATATCACTCTGGAACTTGGCCAGTCTGCAGAAATTGGTAAAGTGTTTGTAAAGATCTCTTATTCTGTTTGTAGCAAAATTAATGTAAATATAGGGATTAATTCAAAACTGTTCGTAGAGAATATCCCATATTCTCTAATATAGAGAATAATTCCTCAGACTAATAAATGAATTTATGAATATCTTCATTATCATGGATTTTACAGTTCCTAGTGGGTTAATTTTTATTATTATTTATAAAGTTCACACTAACTTAGAACAAAGTAGGTAATCTAAATGAAGATAAAGAATAAAAGAAGAGACTTCTTTTCAAAGAGAATTTAATATAGAGTATAATTTATTGAAATTTTCTATAAAATCATAGAGTCAATGTTAAAACTAGAAAAATAGTTATTAATTTAAAAAGTGGTTCATTTTGGCTGTATACTTTAAATAAATGAAGAGGAAATCAGAAATCCACTTAGCTATCCTAGTTATCCTTTTTGCTTTACAATTACTTGCTAGACATGAAGAATCAAAAATAATTGTAAACCCTGATGTATTTGATTAAAAATATAAATAAGGCATTCTACTTAATAAGTATCAGAATTATAGTTAAATGATGAGGGACCTTAATTGATTAATCACCTTCTAATTTATTATTCATCCTGATTTTCTTAATAAGAAATTGATATTAGTCATTTTTATTACAAATTTTATTGATAATTTAAAGTGTACCAGCTATTATTTGTAAAATTTCACTCGACTTAGGAAATATTTGCACTTTCTTTTTTTTTCCAGATTTTTAATAGAACATTTGGCTATATATTGATATTATAAATTGGCTCGTCTCCAATTTTGGAGCTAACAAGAGTTTCATGGTCGACTTTTCAATTCTGTAAGTTTTTAACTAACTATCTATTATATTTATAAGCTAGCTATTTAAAAGTTTTTTCATAGCTATATGTTTGATAAATGGTATATTTTGTGTTTTGAATAATTAATCTAGTTATTCAACTCAAGAGGTATTGGAAAATGAACAATTCAAAATACATAACTTACTCATTAATTCAATTTTTCAATCTTCCAAAATTTATTATGGAAAATTTCAATAGTGAGAACAAGTTAAAAACACATTAATTTCTCATAAATTTAATTTTTTTCAGATGCTGATTGTCTTCAATACAAGAAGGGAAACTTTCTGACAACAATCTAGCTACTTCTGTGAATTATTTGGTGTGCTAATTGCGAAGAGATAGTAATTATATTTGAGTTTGAGGTAATGAAACAATTGTATTGATGAATTTCTATCTGGTTTGGAATTTGATTGTTTTTATTGGTATCATATCCATGTTTGTTTATCTTGCTTTCTTTTTCTCTTGATTTTTTAAATAAATTAGAATGGAGGTGCCTGTAGTTAAAGAACTGCAAGCTGCATATTTGAATGTGAAGCAAACATTAGCTGAGAATTTGAGTTCTCGTGATGAAATGCTAATGGCATTCAGATATGCAGGATACAGTCCTAGCGCATCATTCCTTCAAACTATTTGGAGTAAGAATTCTGAAACTGGATTGGCATTTGAGGAATATCTTGAAATCTGTTCGAAGCTCAAGATTCCTTCCCAAGAAGACATTGCTTTGAAATTCAGTAATGTGTTTGGAAGTTCAGAGTCCAAAATAAAACTCCATGATTTCAAGAAGATGTTGGCTTCAAATGATGAACTTTCTGAAGAGATTCTTCTTGATCTAATCAAAGACGCGGATGCTCTTCAAAATGACTATGTGGATTACGTTAAACTGTCTCGAGTTATTTACCAAACGGCAAAACAACTGAAGCAAGTCAGTGTTGAGAAACTCGAGGAGAAATCCAACAACCAGAAAATGAACTCGAAAACTTTCACTAAGAGACATCACAAACCAACTGCAAGTTCAATCAATGGATCTTCAGCTTGGTACACAAGTGTGCTGAAAGGAAACTTTTACATGGAAGGTTCTGCGCTCATATCTCATCAATACAAACTTAACATTACAAATGATGGCGTTACCGTTGTGAAGATCGAGCCAAGTCCTTCTGAAGAAAGGAGTCCTCACAATTCCTCTGTGGACATCATTGCATACTTATTCAAAGAGAACAGTGAAGGGGGAAGAATGTTCATTGGTGTAACTGATATGAAGGATAGTGAAGGTGTCAATTTCTGGCAAGGGGATTTAACTGCTGGTAACTACTTGATCATTCCATTCACCAGCGGTTGTCGTCTGCCTTTGCCAGCCATTAACAGGGAGGATATGCCGCTCTTCAATCGCTCTGGACATCAAGGACAAGTTCTGCTCACTAGAGAATTCAAGGCTCTTCTTCTGCGAATATTTGATCAGTTGGATTTAGATTCCAGTGGTGGACTGAGTAGACAAGAATTCAATCTCTACAACTGGAGGACATCAGGCGAAGAGGTTCAGGATGACGAATGGGCAGTTGTGCAATCCAACTTCTCAGTCCACAATAATGAGTTGACTCCCGAGGGTTTCCTGGATCTTCATCAACTAGAAGCTGAAGATTCAGGAGGAGTGGAGGAAGACTTGTGGCTTTCACTTCAAGCAATGGGCTATGACAAATCTGGCCAGGTTGTTGGATGCGTCAGTTATTCAGTGAGTGCTTTGAGTCAAGTCTGTCATCCTTCTTTGGTAGTCAGTGGCTTAAGAACTGGAGGGTTACTTCTGGACAAAGCTATTGTGAGAAAAGCCATGGAATCCTCTGAACCTGTGAGAATTAAGAACATGATGGACTTGATCAAGTACCAGCACGTGACGAAAGAGAGGGCTTGCATCGTGCTGCAAAATAAGTCTCAGAGAAGCATCAGACTTTGTGTTGATGTGTCTGGAAGTAGTAATGTAATTAGTCACAGGAAGCATCTCAACTTTACTCTTGAGCTTCCTTCCAAGAGCGCCATTGTTGCTCATCACATCTTGCCTAAAGATCCAAACGTACCCTGGCACCTTTCTTGCACTGAAACATTGTTATAAGCTCAAATATCTATGGTCTATTTCACACGGTGCTTTTTTTTCAGTCTGCAGCATGAAAAAAACGTCCAATCCTAGCGAAATACAAAACTTGTACGTTTATATAGTCGTTACGTTTTTCATTCATCATTTTTTTTTTTATGGTACCATGAGAAAATTGTGCATGCAAAATGCTACGACTGATTGAGCGTGTGTGTTTTGTATGTCCGCTCAGATTGGGCGTTTTTCATGCTGCATTTAAAAAAAAAACGTCCCGTTTGAAAAAGGCCTAATATCATTTTATTAAGTCTGTTTACAAATACCGGATATGGTCAAGACACAAAGATACCATTTTGTAGCTACATTCCGATTTGATTTCAGGACTTTTTCTAAAGAATTAAGAATTAGGTATTATTAATTGTGGATTCATTGAAGTCAATTTATTGTTACTTGGAAGTTTAAATGTAGTTTTAGATCATTTTTATTATTTCATTTAGTTTTATTTCTATTTTTTGTGTACTTACCTATATCAGAAATAAGCAAATTAAACTCATTAGTTAGCTTAGCTATTCATAAAATGCGGCACATTTTACCTATGATTAGTATATTAAATCTTACAATTTCTAATTTGTTTTAAATTCCCTGGTGAGAAATATCTGAGAACTATAAATGAAATGAATAGAACTATTTTGTTTACTTTCTTCTAAAGCAGGTCTTCGTCCACAGGTCCAATTTCTAAAGCTTCTAAAAGATGGAAGATGCTAAAAGTGTTTTGGTGACGGTTGGAAGTACTTCTTTTGATGACTTGATCTCTGAAGTTTCTGATTTAGAATTCTTGAAATGTTTGCTAGACTTGAACCTGCGGACTATAAATATTCAAATTGGAAATGGAATCTTCCCCAGATCACTTGTCGCCCTTTCGGATACAATGAAAGACTGTTCTGAATCTAAGGTAGATGAACAGTACAAAGTGATATGTGATAAGTTAGGTGCAGGATGTGAAATAGACTTATCGTTGAACATTGAAGAACGTAAACTGAAGGTCACCATTTTTGGCCATGTTCAAAGTCTTGCTGAAAAGATGTCCAATGCAGACTTCATCATAAGTCATGCCGGTGCTGGAACGTGTCTTGAAGCTCTTTCTCTTCACAAGCCACTGATAACAGTAATGAACGAACATCTTATGGATCAACACCAGGCAGAACTCGCCAACAAACTTCAGGAGCTGCGCTACAGTGTTGCCTCTTCTCCCAAGGACCTTAAAAGTACTCTGCTAAAGTTTAACTCAAAGAAGATGGTGGATTACGAGCCTGGAAAACCTGAAATGTTTGCCCAGCACATGCGCTCTGTACTAGTTTTTACAGATTGAAATTATAAAGCATAACTTGTTTTTGAACATTTAATTAAATTGAATAATACTAAATCATCCCAGGTAAAATAGTTGTAAAGAATTTAATTTAACTAAGAATACTCCTTCACAATGTTTGTGAGGTAAAAATTAATAGCTTTGTAAATTATGAAATTGAACTTTCTTACTTAAAATATCTCGGCTCTCTCGTGTAGGTAAGTTTAAGAAAATAAATTTAACGCTACTTGCAGAGGATAGCGTTCTTATGTTCTTCAACTACGATGTCATTCTTTGAAAGTCTTCATTTGTTATCTCCTTAATTAATTAAAGTTTAGATTGTCAATTGCTCTTATTTTCTACGCAGATTGTCCAAGTAACAAAATAAATAAACACGCAACGGAGAGGAAAAAAACTTTCACGATAATGATTACCAAAGAAGTTTCTGCAAATAGTGTATTCTCAAAAACATACAAAACTATCAATATATCTCTCATAAAACAATCAAAAGTAGAAATATTCTAACAAAATCAAGGGATCAACAAAATATAATCTAAGAATTAATTAAAGCCTCTTAAAAGAATATTTTTCAACTTGATAGGAACAGGCATTTGACACAATTTAATATATAAAGTGTATGTACTTGTTTATAGATCTGTCTATTGAATTAATACATAGCTTCGTGTTCACATTAATTTAGTCCTATTGTAATATTGAAAGAGAAGGATAACATTTGAAAAAACACAGAATCAAATTAATAGCTACTCCATTTGTAACGGTTTCTGAGTGGTTATTAGATATAGCTAGCTATTGTAACTGTGAGAATTATAAAGAAAATATGAACTGACGTTTGTTTGATGGATAGCTTTAAAATCTGTGGAAAAGTTAAGTAGATAATTAATTTAATAGAGTATTGAAAGAAAGCAAGTGATATTACCAGAGTTTTAATGAGATTGAAAAAGAAAAGAGTCTCTTTTTGGCCAAACTTAAGTGCCTGATATTTTACACTAAGATTTGATTGTGCATCATCAGAAGCTAGGAAAATACACTTATAAATATTCCTGATGTTGGACGTGATAAAATTAGAGTATACGTTTAACAAAGAATAAGAAACTCGATCTGAAAATGTTTAAAAAATTGTATATTCATTGCAGGTTAAAAATTATTTTTAATTTAGTAGGGTTTAACGTCTGCTTCGATAGCAAGTAAACAAATTCTAATATGGAAAAATAGCTACACATCGTGGCATATTAAATGAATATTTGCACACGGTTATTTTTCTAATTCATCACGATGCATACGCAATGTGAAACACTAAAGTACTTGTTTAAATGTTATGTCATCATACATAGTAACTGTGCGTTCACTTCTTAGTTGCATCGGAAGAAAATATTCTTTATTTTCAAGATCTGTAACCATCGGCAAAGCCCTTCAACACCTCCATCAGCTTCTGTTTGTCCTCGTCAGAAGATTTGGTGCATGCAAGAGGTAGGTGATCACTTACAGCAACTCGATCTGAAACATGAATAAAGTACAGCTGAAACTGGTTAAAGAACATGTGAAACATGAAAGAAGTACAACTGTTACCGGCTTTACAAAATATATCTAAATAAACGCCACCTCCCATGCTAGTGTGAACATCAGTCATTCATTACCAAAATAGCAGCTACTTTTTGAATTGAAAATTAGATGCACAAATTTAACGTAAAATGAGCACCGTGATTGAAAACTACCATTATGAATCTAAAACCTTATAGATGGAAAATAGTATATTTTTTAAACTTTTTATTAAGACAGGAATTGAAATATTCCTTGCACTTTAGTTGTTAAAATAATAATAATGAAATTACAAAATTAGTCTTGTAGTGGTAACTAATAAGTAGGGTTGTGACAATATGCGTTAAAGTTCATAGATCCTGGCAATATAGACAGAATGAATTAAAGACTATTTAATCGTTCTAAATCAGCGGTATACAGGGTCGTGCAGCTAAATTGGGACTAACATAACTTTTTTTAAATTAGCTATTTTGAAAGGCAAATAATGATTAAATGTCATTTTTACTTGTATTTATTTGTTCGTTATTGTCTATAGAACAAAATCATTCTATGTGACTACCCTTTGGGTCAATAATTTGGGAGATTCTCGAGCGAAACCGTGAACAACTCCTTTTTACATCCTCGGTGTCAAGATTACGAAACGCCCGACGAATGGCGGCCTTCAGAGAGTTGACACTTGGATGTGAAGTTACGTTAGACTCTCCCTCAATGACGCCAAACAGCCAATAGTCACAAACATTCAGATCTGGGGAGCTGCTGGGCCAAATATCCTTCGGGAACATCAAAGGAAGATTCTCCTTCAGGAAATCCTGACTTTCTTTGCTCCATGCGCGGGTGCAGAGTCTTGAACGAGCATCACTTTGAAGGGGTTGGTTAGGGGAAACCTCAAGGAGGTTTTTTTAGTTTCTCCCAGGGGAAACTGGGGGAAACCTTGGTAGTCTGTTAATGATATATTTAAGTTTACATATTGACCATTAACATTTATTACAGTAGCTAGCTAAATGTCAAATGAATCATTGAGTCTAATAATCAATAAATGCATAATATGATAATATATTGGTATAACTACTTCTAATTAATTTATTCATCAATTAAAAATCATAATTGCTAAAATTATAATATTTAATTATCTATAATGAATGATGATTAATATAGGTAGTAATCATCATTTCATTCCCATCATCCCATGACATGTGCAATGTTAACTTTAAGGTTACAAGGTATTTTAATTATTATGGAACCAGTTCAGACTCCAGAGAACCAGAGTGCTCTATACTCAGTGACAAGTTGTAATTAAGCTTGCTGGTTATCACTGCAAGTTATATAATTGGCTATATTAAGATGTTAGATCCATTTACCGAAAGGAAGCTTGTAGTACCAAATATAAAAGTTTAGTTTTGTCATATTTATCTACAGTGAACAATAAAAGAAATTACAAATATTGAATATAAGTATATTTGATATTACTATCCCTTAGTTATCACAGTTTCTCACAAAGTAGTTATTATAAATCAAAGGAACACACAGACATTGTGAAGGGGCACACAAACATTGTAAAGGAGCACACAGACATTGTGAAGGGGGACACAGACATTGTAAAGGGGGACACAGACATTGTGAAGGGGGACACAGACATTGTAAAGGAGCACACAGACATTGTAAAGGAGCACACAGACATTGTAAAGGAGCACACAGACATTGTAAAGGAGCACACAGACATTGTAAAGGAGCACACAGACATTGTAAAGGAGCACACAGACATTGCAAAGGAGCATACTGACATCGTAAAGCCCTTGGATAAGTAATAAGTATAGCTAATTTAGGTTTCCCCCAGTTTCCCTAAAATGTTTTTTTCAGTTTCCCCCATTTTGGGGGATTTTTTCTCTGCATCACAGGAGGAACTTCTGAATGATCGGAGGCAACTACCTGAGTGTTCTGGCGATTTGCAACCTCATCAACAAAGAACTTTTTCTCGTCAACAAAAACGCGGACATGTCCTCCTTTGTGTTTCAGATGGTTCAGAAGCTTTGGGTATCTTTCAGCTCTGAGGGCTCTGGAGCGGGTAGTTAGGAGGTTACGGACTCTCCTTACGTATGACTTCATACCAAGGTCTTCCTTGACTGCCCTGCTGATGGTGCTACGACTCACGCTGCGCTTTTGTGCCAGTTTTGACATCGGCTGGCTTGGGTCTGACTTCAACGTCCTTTTCAGCCCAGCAAGGAATGTTTTGGTTCTCTTTCGATCACTGCGGAGACTGTGTCGACTTCTCTGAACCTTACCCTCAGCATCAAAAGCAGCAACAACTCGATAAATTTTCTCATTTTACATATGGTCGATCTTCGCGCTAATTCCGCCATATTTAAGTGAAATATGCTAGATCTTAATCTGAAATATTATAGCAAAGGGCTTAAAGATTGTCTGTAAAAAAGAATTTAGTCATAGGTTAGAAATTACGGAAGATATTTGCTGTTAAAGTTAGTCCCAATTTAGCTGCACGACCCTGTATTGTACTCTAGTTTAATATATGATATTCTTAAAATCTATGATTTTATCTGCTTATTGTCACAGTCCTATTAATAAGTAACCTACTGTATTATGAACACATCTAAAATCTTCTTAACCCTTTATTCCCAGAATTAATTTGAACGCGTAAAAATAACTATTTTTATGATATTCTTGTAATATAAAGGTAAAGAAAGTAGGTATATAGAACATATTTATTTAGAATAAAAAAATAACGAATTGTGTTTAACTAATAATGTAACGGTAATTTTGCTCTAACATGAAAGACTTGATCCAATCATTCAAGGAAAATATGTCTAGAAGAAAAATCTCAAATTACAACATTTGAAAGGGGACATATGTTGCATAAAGGGTTGAGGACAGTACTCACCTTGGAAGAACTTTCCTGAAGGAGTTTGTTTGACAGCAGGAGACACGGCTAACCAGACTGCTGTATCAGCACCTTGCGCTGGAGTGCGCAGCCTGTCCTTCATCTGAAGAAAATATTAGTCCATTAAAAATGAAAGATAACCACATCCTAGATGTTAGAAACGACTGGCAAAAAATCAGACGTAAAGGGCCGTACACACGTAGGGTTTTTTAAGCCTTTGCACCAGAGTTTTTGCTAAGCTCCTCCTACTTTTTCCACGAGAATATAAGAAAAAACGATATAATTATTATTCATTTCAGTTGGTAATTCTATCGTTTTTTCTTATATTCTTGTGGAAAAAGTAGGAGGAGCTTAGCAAAAAGTCTGGTGAAAAGACTTAAAAAACCCTACGTGTGTACGGCCCTTTAGGGTAGGTACTATCACAAGGAGATATTGTTTCACCTTCTCATAGAAGTCAGGCATGCTGTTCTTCACGGCAGGAGTGTCAGACCATCCTGGATGCATGCAGGAGAAGTGGATTGAAGGCTCCTTCGCTGCCCACTTACTCGTCATCACAACCTGATGGGAAAGTAGGAAAGATATACTATTTAGTTATGGGAAAATGATTGGGCAGACAGGTAGTAAATGAAAGGCTATATCCATTTAAACAGAGATGAATAGTGAATTAGCTACTCCTAATATGACCAATCTCTTGTTATTTAGATCAACAAAAAGAGAGAAAAAAAATCAAGTATGATAGCAAAATTCATGTGTAGTACTAAGTTAGTAGAAACTATTATTATTTTCAGATTGATAAAAAAAGATTCATACACAACAGAATTCCACACTTTTCAGCCTTGAAGGTTTTTTATTAGGACTCGAGGTTTCAAATGGTAAGCCGTTTATCCATCGTCAGGATCAAGAGTAAAACCCACAACAGTGCCTAATGCATAGCATTACCTGCTGTCTTTTGTTCTGAGCGTAAACCATTGTACCGTCAAAAGTCTTCATGTTCTCACTCTGCAGATCACTCAGGTCTAGTTTGTTGGTGAGCATTCCACCAGAAGTGACTGTGATCACACGCGGGTCTGAACTCCTGCGGATAGTCAAAAATAATCCTATTAGAATATACAAAAATGAACATTATTTATATACCTAGTAGCTAAATGAACTTCTAACGTGAAAAATCAATAAATCAGGATCCATATTAAAATGTGTTCAAAATTTCATCAGTAGCTAGCTAATACTTTTATGCAATTTCGGAAGAATATAATAAATTTGTGATTAACTTAAGCCCTTATAAAAGTAATAATTACTTTTTCAGGCATAAAGATTATAGGAAAAAAATAAAAAAGTTATAAAGAATGGGTAGCTACCTAATCTCAAAACATATCTATTTCAGCACACACACATTATACAGTAATACTAACAAGGTAAAACAGTCACTTAATCTCTTGAGTGATGAAGCAGTAACAAATTAAATGATGCAGAAAAGTGTAGCTATTTCACAGTTAACTAACGTGGTAACCAAAATAAATAGTAGAAAGGTAAAACAATCTTCAAACCCATATCATATTGTAGCTACAGCAATAAAGGTTTATTTTGAAAGAAACAAGAGACTCACGATTTGAGTAGAGGCATTAAGGCTTCTGTGAGACAATAGGTACCTAGGGTGTTGGTGGCGAAGTTCTTCTCCAAGTTACCATCATGCGTTACCTCTCTAGTGTTAACCATACAGCCAGCATTGTTAACCTGTGGTAAAATAAATACACATCAGGCTTTGATGAGGATACATTTATTTAATCACTTCCGTCACACTGAATACTATTCAAAACTGTTATTATTTTCCAGTCAGTTCAAAAGGACAGTAATAATTTATTTCATCTAATAATAGCTAATAGTTTACCTCACTTATCTAATCAAGAATCAAACAGGTTATTGTTTTCATTTCTGCTACTAAGTTATCTGATATAGCTATATTATATATATGATGACTAGCAATTTATTAAATACAATTACTATCCTTCATTACTTCAAAATCCTTCAGCCACCACACTACAAATAATAATTAACTTCAGTACAATCAACATTTTTTTAAATGATAAGTTTTACAAAGTAATTATAAAATAAATAGCTAAATTAAATAATAATTATTTAACTTATATTTTAATGGTATCCATGATACCTGCAGCAATCTTGAATACCAATTGAAATAAAAGTTACATAGTTATTATTATGTATTTATTTTATTTGTTTGAAGTAGAACTGTCGTTTAACTCGAAACTTACCCTAGAAGTAAATTTTCATCTTACCAACACATCCAGTTGTCCATGTTGCTCTTGGAACTTTGTAACGAATGGGAAAATAGACGCAGTTTCACTCAAATCCAATTTGTGAACATAAATTTTCTGAGAAAGAGAAGAACATTGTTGATAAATCATTAAAATAGATCGCAATTCAATAAACGAACTTCAAAAAGTATCTTAATCTACAGCTAAATTACCTTTGCAAAATTGCGGAAATTTATTTTATGATTGGGACATATATATTTGTAATCTTGTTATATTAAAATAATATTATATTATCATAAATTAATGGCAATCTTGTAACTTGCATAACTCAAAAAGCACATAATTCCAAGAACCATATTAATGTAAGTTTTCCCAATAAAATATTAATAGAAAAGAAGGCATGCAAGTAAATAAATTGAACAATGAATAAGAAAAAGAGAAACACAAACATAGATTCAAGAATGATTAACACAATAATTTCTAATTCAGTTGTCTAAATAAAATAGGCTGAATAGCTATTGGAATTTCATGAAAATTCAAAATAATTGCTAAGCAACACACTTCATTATTGCTGATTCTGACTATCTCGTCCTTTGTGTCGTTGGCAGCCTGTTCATTCCTGCACACGAGATGAATGGCTCCGCCCCTTTCTGCAATACTTTGTGCAATGCTTTTGCCAATCCCGCTGTTGCTACCTATAAAAAAAAATAACGGTTATCTAAATTATCATCATGACATTGTTCAGGAACATTTTCATACAAGCAAACCTGTCAATTACAAAGGAATAGCTCAGTTATCTTGATTAATTGACATTGTTTAGTGAACTGTTTGGCTATGACTTTGCTCATTTTAATGGTAGGAACATTTTGAGAATCACAACTATTTAAAATAAATTATTTTATTAGATACGTTCCCTCCTATCATTTTGAATTAAATTACTAGGCACAATAACACACCTGTTATTATGTAATGCTTGCCAGTACAATCTACATTTTCCAGATCAGCCGCTTTGAAGTCTTTGCAAGCCTTTTCATAACCTCCTCTGAAAATAAAAAAAGGTTATTTTCATAATTAATTTCATGGTAATATAGAACTTACACAAAATGGATGTTCCAGTGATAACAGGATAGTTGGATATTAACTATTAATCTTATTAGTAAATACAAATATTACTCTCAATAAAATGTGTATTATAATTTTCAAGGAAGTTAAGTTATTAGGAATATTCATTTAGTATAATTATAATTACCTGGTATATTCTCTCATTCCTTTTACAAACCACACGGAGTTCCTGTATAGTGTAGACATTCTCATGAATAATTAGGATGTATTAAATAATTATCAAGTCACTATTTCACACCCTGCAAATTATTGACATTAATTATATTTGATGAATGAAGTGTAGTTAGTCTCAGTACCAGTTAGCTAACTACCTTATAAGGCTATAAGCTTCATTTTGTCATTTAGTCTACAGAAAAATTAAATAAATCTTTATTTTGGTACTGGTAGGAGCCAGATTGTATTTGGTGGTAAATTCCAATGATATCTCGGGATATATTCAATTTCTCTAATAAAAAAATTCCTGCAATGTCGGAGGATATTTAGCCATTAATTCCTATATTACCATTAATTTTTGGAGGAGAAACTGGAAAAATGTTGGAGGACTAGACAAATTGATGAAAAATGTTGGCAACTATTTCTCAGATTTTTGAAAAAGTCAGAGGAGTTCAGTGCACTAAATACAAACTGGGGTAGGAGTTCAACCAAAGGACATATTACTGATGTCAAAAGCCAAAAGGAAATTAAATTATTAAATACAAGGAACTGGAAGAAGTAGTGACTAGTGAGAAAAGAAAAGTGGCTCTAGGCCTCTATGAGACAATGAACAAGGACCCAAGGTCCCCTAACAATACATCAGCATCCAGTCTGTATTTGGTGCACAAAATTCCACTGACTTTTTCAAAAAGCTGAAGAAAATCCACCATAAATTTCCAGTAATTTGGCTGATCCACCAACATTTTGCTCATTTTTCCACCGAAAATCAATGGTAACATAGGAATAAATAGCTATAAATCCACCGACTTTGCCAGAATATTATTTTCAAAGGGAAAAAATTCCACCGACAAGTCGGTGGAATTTACCACGAAATACAGTCTGGATCAGCATCATCAATGGAAAAGCTCAATTGCTCATGGTTTGCAACTTTCACTTATAATTGTTTACTGTTTAGGACTCAGTTACTAACTACTCTAGGAGATTACTCAGACTAGATGTCCAAATGTCTGTCAGCCATCAAGGATACTTTTTAATTTTCAATAATTTTACCTGTAGTTTTTAGATATGAAATTTATGTTTATTCAAATTATTTTAAACAAGTTTATATATGTTTAACTTAGTTATCTAGCCTCTAGTCTATATTCTAGGTAACATCGTAACCACAGAACATTGAATAGAAGAAGAAGTGTAGATCCAAGTAAAATTGTATGTCTCATAAACTCACCATTTGTCTCTCCAGTTCTCTCCAAAATTCAACAAATTCTCTCCAAAATGATCAAATTCTCATTAATTCTCTCCAAAATAACATTGTAGCATAGGAGAAAAATAGAAAAAACTCGCCATTTGCAATTGAAGGGCTCAAAATAACTGTCACAAACTCGCCATTAAAATGGCGAGTTTGGACATGCTTTATTATTTGGGTGTAGATCCCATTATATTACTCTTAACTCTTGAGCCAGTCTGTATTTGGTGCACAAAATTCCACTGACATTTTAAAAAAGCTGAAAAAATCCACCATAAATTTCCAGCAATTATGCTGATCCACCAACATTTTCCCAATTTATCCACCGAAAATTAATGGTAACATAAGAATAAATAGTTAAAAATCCACCGACTTTGCCAGAATATTATTTTCAGAGGGGAATAAATTCCACCGACAAATCAGTGGAATTTACCACGAAATACAGACTGGCTCTTGAGTGCCGTTTACAGTGACGTCACTTAAACTAGAGCCACTCAGCCAATCAGAGCCCAGAGGCTTCGTTTCACCAGTTCTGTTTGAGTCCGTATTTTGAATGCGTATTACAACCGAAATGGTGTCAGTTTGTGTTTGTTGCAAAGAAGATTAGTTTATTATTGCTTAGTAGCTGGGCTATAGAATATAGATAATCGTGTACCTAAAATAATTCAGTAGGAAGATATGACTCCCAGCAAAGATAATGAGCTGAGGTAGAATGCACGCTCAGCCTCAAACTGTTTTTGAGAGAGTGTTTATAGGGCACTAACTAAAATGCGGAAAAAAAACGTGAGCGTGACGTGAGCGTGCACGCTCACGTCACTTAGTATTGACTAAAACACGGAAAATGGAATTTGCGTGCACGCCCACGCAACTAAGTTGACTAAAACATGGAAAAGTGGAATTTCTTGGCGTGCACGCTCACGCAACTGTCTAAAACGCGGAAAAATTGAAATTATTGGCGTGCACGCTCACGCAAATATTTTTGACTCAAATATTTTTGACTCAAATATTTTTGACTCAAATATTTTTGACTCAAATATTTTTGACTCAAATATTTTTGACTGAAATATTTTTGACTCAAATATTTCTGACTCAAATATTTTTGACTCAAATATTTTTGACTCAAATATTTTTGACTCAAATATTTCTGACTCAAATATTTCTGACTCAAATATTTTGACTCAAAAATTTTAGACTCAAAAATTTTAGACTCAAAAATTTTAGACTCAAATATTTTGACTCAAATATTTTGACTCAAATTTTTTGACTCAAATATTTTGACTCAAATATTTTGACTCAAATATTTTGACTCAAATATTTTGGCTCAAATATTTTTGACTCAAATATTTTGAGTAAAATTTTTTGACTCAAATTTTTTTGGCTGAAATATTTTTGGCTCAAATATTTTTGGCTCAAATATTTTTAACTCAAATATTTTGAATCAAATATTTTGAATCAAATATATTCTTTAAAGATATATATTTTTAATTAATATTATTTTTTTCTTTTACTATTGATAACCCATTATTTTTATGGGAAGTACACTATAGTTAGTGAAATTGAAATATAAATATAAATTAGCGTGACGATATATTAATTTTATAATATAATTTTGAACGGAATTATGTGATGCATGAAAGGAACGTGTGTCACGCAACTTAATTAGCACAATGATGACAGAAAATATAAATTGGCGTGACAATATCAATTGTATAATTTACTATTGTATGGAATTATGTGTTGGCGTGATAGAAACGTGCAGCCCGCTGCTTAGTGAAAAGATAACCGAAATTATAAATTAGCCTGACGATATCAATTGTATAGTATAATATCGGATGGAATTATGTGTTGGCGTGATGAAAACGTGCAGCCCGCTGCTTAGTGAAAAGATAACCGAAATTATAAATTAGCCTGACAATATCAATTGTATAGTATAATAACGGATGGAACTATGTGTTGGCGTCACCAGGCGTGACATAAACGTGCGGCACGCTGCTTAGTGAAAAGATAACCGAAATTATAAATTAGCCTGACGATATCAAGTGTATAGTATAATAACGGATGGAACTATGTGTTGGCGTGATAGAAACGTGCGGCACACAGCTTAGTGAAAAGATAACAAAAATTATAAATTAGCATGACGATATCAATTGTATAGTATAATATCGGATGGAATTATGTGTTGGCGTGATAGAAACGTGCAGCCCGCTGCTTAGTGAAAAGATAACCGAAAATGTAACTTAGCGTGACGATATCAATTGTCTAGTTTAATATCGCATGGAATTTAATTGTTGGCGTGATAGAAACGTGCGGCACGCTGCTTAGTGAAAAGATAACAGAAATTATAAATTAGCGTGAAGATATCAATTGTATAGTTTAATATCGGATGGAATTATGTGATGGCGTAATAGAAACGTGCAGCACGTTAGTTAGTGAAAAAATACTGAAATATAAATTAGCGTGATTATATCATAGTTTAA
Organism: Caprella mutica; assembly: GCA_947561585.1. Classification (NCBI taxonomy): domain Eukaryota; kingdom Metazoa; phylum Arthropoda; class Malacostraca; order Amphipoda; family Caprellidae; genus Caprella; species Caprella mutica. The sequence goes on from CANNZV010000598.1 coordinate 101,142, forward strand.
TTATTAACGGAATTATGTGTTGGCGTGATAGAAACGTGCGTCATACAATTTAGTACAACGATAATTGAAAATATTAATTGGCGTGACGATATCAATTGTATAGTTGGTTATTGCCTGGATTTATGTGTTGGCGTGATAGGAACATGCGTCACGCAACTTAGTACAACGATAACTGAAAACATTAATTAGCGTGACGATATCAATTGTATAATTTTTTATTAGATTGGATTATGTATTGGCGTGATAGGAACGTGCTGCACGTTAATTAGTGAAAATATACTGGAAATATAAATTAACCTGATTATATCATATATGTTTAATTGTTAAAGGAATTATGTGTTGGCGTGATAGAAACGTGCGTCACACAACTTAGTACAACGATAATTGAAAATGTAAATTAGCGTGACGATATTAACTGTATAGTTTAATATCGGATGGAGTTATGTATTGGCGTGATAGAAACGTGCGGCACGCTGCTTAGTGAAAAGATAACAGAAATTATAAATTAGCGTGAAGATTTCAATTGTATAGTTTTAAATCGGATGGAATTATGTGTTATGGAATTATCACGCCAATACATAGTTCCATCCGATATTATACTATACAATTGATATCGTCATGCTAATTTATAATTTTTGTTATCTTTTCACTAAGCAGCGTGCCGCACGTTTCTATCACGCCAACACATAGTTCCATCCGATATTATACTATACAATTGATATCGTCAGGCTAATTTAAAATTTCTGTTATCTTTTCATTAAGCAGCGTGCCGCACGTTTCTATCACGCCAACACATAATTCCATCCGATATTAAACTATACAATTGATATCGTCACGCCAATTTATATTTTCTATCATCATTGTACTAAGTTGCGTAACGCACGTTTCTTTCACGCTAAAACATTATTCCATTCAAAAGTATATTATACAATTTAATAATTAATATGTCGTCACGCTAATTTCTATTTCTATTTTATTCTCACTAACTAGTGTACTTCCCATCACAATTCATGGGTTATCAATAGTAAAAGAAAAAATATTATTAATTAAAGATATATATATTCAAAGAATATATTTGAAGGAATTAATTAAAAAAAAAGTTGTTTAAAAGATGTATTTAGACAGAAAAATATGTTAAACAATTGAGCCAAGAAATTTGAGTAAAAAAATTTGAGTAAAAAAAATTTGAGTAAAAAAAATTTGAGTGAAAAAAAATTTGAGTCAAAAAAATTTGAGTCATCAAATTGAGTCAAAAAAATAGAGTCAAAAAATTTAATTTTCTGCATTTTAGACAGTTGCGTGAGTGTGTACGCCAAAATTCCTATTTCTCCGCATTTTAGACAGTTGCGTGAGCGTGCACGCTAAAAAAATCCAATTTCAGTTTTCTAGACAGTTGCGTGAGCGTGCACGCCAATTATTTTAATTTAGACATTTGCGTGAGCGTGCACGCCAATTTTTTTTTTTCCCGCATTTTAGACAGTTGCGTGAGCGTGCACGCCAATTATTTTAATTTAGACATTTGCGTGAGCGTGCACGCCATTTTTTTTTCTGCATTTTTGACAGTTGCGTGAGCGTGCACGCCAGTTCTTTTGTTACCGCATTTTAGACAGTTGCGTGAGCGTGCACGCCAATTTTTTTAATTTAGACATTTGCGTGAGCGTGCACGCCATTTAAAAAAAAAATCTGCTTTTTTGACAGTTGCGTGAGCGTGCACGCCAGTTCTTTTTTTTCCGCATTTTAGACAGTTGCGTGAGCGTGCACGCCAATTATTTTAATTTAGACATTTGCGTGAGCGTGCACGCCATTTTTTTTATTTTTTTCTGCGTTTTTGACAATTGCGTGAGCGTGCACGCCAGTTCTTTTTTTTCCGCATTTTAGACAGTTGCGTGAGCGTGCACGCCAATTATTTTTTTTCTGCATTTTAGACAGTTGCGTGAGCGTGCACGCCAAGAAATTCCATAAAATTCCACTTTTCCATATTTTAGTCAACTTAGTTGCGTGGGCGTGCACGCAAATTCCTTTTTTCCGGCTTTTAGACAGTGGCGTGAGCGTGCACGCTCACGCCGATTATTAATTCTTTTCCGTCTTTTAGATGCTGCCTGTTTATAGTGACGTCAGCGATCAATGGACGTGATTGGTTGAAATTTTACGACTGTGTGCACCATATATGTACACGTTCGATCTGAGCTTCTTCTTATTCAATGTTCTGTGATCGTAACAGTGTTATTGCTGCAATAAGATTATAAGCCCCAGTCTGCGAAGTGTGTCAAATCTGTCTTCAACTTTCAAGATATTATTTTGAGAAAAATTTGTCTCCAAAGATTTTCCAAATGTATCCAAAATGATTGACCAGAATTCTCTAAAATGTCTCCAATAACCAAGTAATAAAGCATGTCCAAACTCGCCATTTTAATGGCGAGTTTGTGACAGTTATTTTGAGCCCTTCAATTGCAAATGGCGAGTTTTATCTATTTTTCTCCTAAGCTACAATGTTATTTTGGAGAGAATTTATGAAAATTTGATCATTTTGGAGAGAATTTGTTGAATTTTGGAGAGAGCTGGAGAGACAAATGGCGAGTTTATGAGACATACTATTTTACTTGGTCCAATAATAACATGTAAACTGTAAACAAAACATGGGAATTAACCAGTGTGTAAAGTATGAGTGTATGTATGACAGGATTTGTGGATTAATCCTGTGCCCAAATCCTATTTAATTGCTATGTTCCCAACTTCACAGTTCACATGTTATTTGTTGCACCCAAATCCAATTTTCTGTAAAAGATATGCATCTTAATCTCAGTAGACAGTAAGTGGTGTAACTGTGTAAGTCTTGCAAAGTTGCAGAGAATGAGGGTGTGGATTTTCATTAATTACCTAAAATAAATAAAACTATTAAAATTAAATTATATAATAATATGAAAGATTGAATAATATATTGATGAATTAATTTAATTAGAAACTTGAAAAGATGAAATGTATTAAAAATGAAATGATTAAATGTTGTCTAACATCTTCTAATGAAATGATTAAATATTGTCTAACATCTTCTCCTATATTTATAACAACAAAAAGTTAAGTTTCATTCGATGTTCTTGGTCAGTAAGACAATGTTGGGCGACTTATAGGCCTATGTAATTCTCTTACATAACATCACATATTTCACAGAGAAATGAACCGAGTTACAAAATACTAAATGTTGGAACTAACTAGGCAAGTTTCGGATAATCGAACAGTTCCACATTATCGATCATATTTCAAAAAGCTTATCATAAATATTAATTACGTATTATCCATAGTAAACCAGATAAAAATGCACTTAAGCTTCGACTGAAATCGTCGAAGTCATTCTTCCTTTTTCAGTTATTTTTATTAAATATTAAAAATGTGGTATCATAGATAATTCAAAAATAAATCGATGTAATAAATAGGAAATTAAATAGAAATTCTTTCATTAACCTATTTAATAGCATAATTTAATTTAACATAAAAATATAACATGATCGTTTTTTTTTCTATACCTTACCCAACATATGACTATCGTTTCAAACGTTGCTTCAAATTATTATATATAGGTACTAGCTCGAATCAATGCCATCGGTCACAGTAAACACCATAGTAAATAAATTTACTATGGTAAACAACCCGCTGAATAAGAATAACATCCTTAGGTAGTTATTTATGTAATTGTATTAAAACTGATTTAGTGTGGCATGTGAATTTCAGTAAACATTTTTTTTATTGTTCTGAGCTCCAATATCTAGACAAATTCTCCAGGCGTTCTCCATTTAATGAAAAAAAAAAAATACGATAGAAATCAGATCTTAAAGCAGACGGTCTCTTTTATGAAACATGTTGTAACAAGTTGAAACATGTTGTAACAAGTTGAAACATGTTGTAACAAGTTGAAACATGTTGTAACAAGTTGAAACATATTGTAACAAGTTGAAACATATTGTAACAAGTTGAAACATGTTGTGATAAGTTGAAACATGTTGTAACAAGTTGAAACATGTTGTAACAAGTTGAAACAAACATGTTGTAACAAGTTGAAACATGTTGTAACAAGTTGAAACATGTTGTAACAAGTTGAAACATGTTGTAACAAGTTGAAACATGTTGTAACAAGTTGAAACATGTTGAAACAAGTTGAAACATGTTGAAACAAGTTGAAACATGTTGTAACAAGTTGAAACATGTTATAACAAGTTGAAACAAACATGTTGTAACAAGTTGAAACATGTTGTAACAAGTTGAAACATGTTGTAACAAGTTGAAACATGTTGTAACAAGTTGAAACATGTTGTAACAAGTTGAAACATATGTTGTAACAAGTTGAAACATATGTTGTAACAAGTTGAAACATATGTTGTAACAAGTTGAAACATATGTTGTAACAAGTTGAAACATATGTTGTAACAAGTTGAAACATATGTTGTAACAAGTTGAAACATGTTGTAACAAGTTGAAACATGTAACAAGTTAAAACATGTAACAAGTTGAAACATGTTGTAGCAAATTGAAACATGTTGTAATAAGTTGAAACAAGTTGAAACATGTTGTAACAAGTTGAGACATGTTGTAACAAGTTGAGACATGTTGTAACAAGTTGAAACATGTTGTAAAAAGTTGAAACATGTTGTAAAAAGTTGAAGCATGTTGTAAAAAGTTGAAGCATGTTGTAACAAGTTGAAACATGTTGTAACAAGTTGAAACATGTTGTAACAAGTTGAAACATGTTGTAACAAGTTGTAACATGTTGTAACAAGTTGTAACATGTTGTAACAAGTTGTAACATGTTTAACAAAACAAAGGAATAGACTGAACCTGGGGAGAACCGAACGATGTGGTGATTTGAGACTAAAACTTACAAATTTTCCATCTAACATCATATATATATATATGTAAGTCTTACAACAGCTCATCAAGTACATTCTGTTAAACATAAGTTAATGTAATTGACCCAACTTTATGTTAATTATTTTATTGTTGTGGTAAATATAAGTTTATTTAAATAATGAGGTATGTTAACCGATAATGTATAATATTGTTCCAACGTTTTTACTAACATTACTTAATTTTTGTATCGTTACCGGAGGCTCCGATCAGTGATAAGTCAAATATTATATAAAGGGATAGACGAGGCAAAAAACTTTGGGGACTCTCTTACCTTTGAATATGACTCAATATTTTTAGTTGACCAGTGGTCATTGAATTGAATAAAACTCAATACTTTCAGTTGCGGTCACCGGAAAATAATGCTTTTCAGTTTGATTTGTATAAATTCTACTTAGGATTGATTTGTTTTGTTTGACTAATATGACTAGCAAATATGTTATACGCAATTGATAGTAACTACTAAATAGAAAGCAAATGAAAGGAATATAAAGACAATTACGAATTTAATTTTTTTGAACACTCTCGTAAATTATGTTTTGAAGCTAATGTTGAATAATTATTCTCAAATTAATTCCAAATAATCATAATAATTGAATAGATTGAACCTAAAATTTAAATAAGGCCTTTCAAGGCAGTAGTAAAATAAGCTGAACTAACAGGATATTCCAATGAATAAAAGCAATTGCAATCAGCCGCTAATTATTCACTTTGCTGACGCGTTTCCAAAGTGGTTCGGCCGTCGAGAAACCACTTCTGAAAGAAATTCCATTGAACTCAATGGTAAAAGCTGGGGATGGATGTCAGCGGGCGGTTCAGCCGCCCTTAACTTTTAACATGGAGTTCAACGGAATTTCCTTCAAAAGTGGTTTCTAGGCGGCCGAACCCTTTTTGGAACGTTTCGGCAAAAACACTCGTTCAACTGAGCACTGAAGCCATATCTCTTATTTGTTTAGATTTTAGAGGCTTGATAAATTCTTATGTAGAAGTCTGTAGAATTCCTTATCATCATGCTGCATCGCCTGGAAAGAGACCGCAAAACATCTTCATGGCGTAGAACTAGTTCTTGCAACTATTGCGCATCAATACTGACAATACGACAATACCTGTATGATTAAAATTAATTATGATTACTATTGAGCAACGTTGAAAGAAGAGAATTTTGTAGAATTAGCAATGGGTTAAGCAGGAAATGCAGTGACACATTATAGGTTAGTATAATAGGTAATGGTATTTTAAATATATGGATACACACTTAATATAATTAATAATAACACTAATATTATATTGTAACATACTATTTATAACACAATGGTCCCTTTAAATTATACAGAGCTAGGGAATTCCACTGTTAATATTCACACCAAACATAAGCCACTCTAAGTTACTATTCATTGGTCCGACGTCCCATTAGTCCGAAACCCCATAATTCCGGCACTTTTACAGTTTATTCCTAATTTAACATCAAATATATGTAAATAGGGGGCGAGCCGCTCCCCGAATCCCCCTGCCAGATCATTAAATAATCATGAAGTGTGCATCACAACAAACTAGCGGACACTAAAAACTACATTAAAAGATAAAATTGATTGAAGGATTGCATTATACTAATTTATATTAGAATTAAGTTAACATAGAAATATAAATTTATAAAAAGGAACTTGTTAATAAATTGAGTATAAATTCAACTTTATGAATGATTAAATTGATTTGACTGCTTACGCATTTCAATTTATTAAGCATTGTCCCAATTGAATAAGCCATTCTATTTACTATGTAGGTAACCTAGGTTATCAATTTACTAGGTGATATTATATATTAGTAACTAGATATAAAAGATGAAATAGAGAGTTTCACTTCAATATTATATCAAATATCAAAATTAATGCACAAAATAGCATGACTTTTTAAAAATCTTTAGGTGGAGTTACAAATAAAGCATGACGAGTATAATTTGTAAATATGTTGTCGAATATTGACATAATCTAGCAATGTTAAGATCAAAGAATTCGTATTAATAATATCACTATTAGTATAACATATAGTAACACACCATTAATATAATATCACACTAATAATATAATGATACCTAACACTGTTACGTACTCTATTCAGTACCTACTTAGTTTCGGTAGCCAATATTGACTTAATCCGAATCTGAAGTAAATAATATAAAAGACACAATAATGATATTTGATAGAAATTATAAGATTGTCATTAGTTCTGCTACAATCCTCTCTGTCGGGCAAACAGAATAAAATTAAAATGTATTGAAATTCCTTAATTTATTTCACTGATTTGAGCGGTTACGGAAATTTGAAGTGTGCCTAATACCGCTCTGAAAAAAAGAGAAGAAAAGAAATAGTGCCTTATCACAATGAATTGAATGTAAAACTTATAGTATTAGTACTTTTTAAAAAGAATAAAAAGTACAGAGAATAATAAAGTACTTCTTAATAAAGTCCGGGCAGAATGAAGATCACACCAACTAAATTAATACTCTTGCAATCTAGCGAATAGATAATAGCTAATAGCTAATTAGCTATAGATCATATAAGTCAATTAAGTTTCGAGGATATAGTGTTAAAAGGGTAAGTTCTGATTTATCGAACGATTATAGATATTCGAATTGACTGGTTCAAAATTTGATATCAAAACTTGTTTGGTATCAATGATGTCTGCAGGTAGTACCATTTAAAATAACGAGTTAAAATGTTAAATTGCCTAAGCCACAAAAACATGAAAATGAAGTTTTTCAAGGAAAAGTTATCCTTGTAACAAAGAAAAAATTTGAACTATTATCATTGTACCATCAGTATTGCATGCAAAGATAGGTAAATGTACCTTAATCGTCAATTTGGAGATAGTAAACCTCCGAAAATCTATCTAAGACCTTTGGATACTTGTGAATTTTTTAAATGTGGCTTAGGAACCTTCTTCCGGAAATGTGGCACCGGTCAGAACTCGGAACTTATTCCAGTCCAAATGGTGAGGGTTTTCAAGCATAAACTTCAAACTCTGTCATCTGCAATTTGCCTTGTGTGATGTCCCTCTTGATGGCAACGTAGCGGTACGACTCACTCAGACTTACGGTGAGGACGAACCAAGAGGACCTCTTTGTGGTGATACTTGTCACGCTGCCTAGGGTCACGTACGACGAGAAATCTCCACCCACAGCCAAGGTGATTCCAGCGTAAATCTGTATCGAAAATGATTAATTGATTTTGTTTTATTGAATAAGAATGGAAGTGCTGAAAGGATACCCCTATTAAAGATATAAATATAATTGATAATGTAATAAATTTATATTGACAATGCAATATCAGGACATGACGTGTCAATACTATCAACAGTTCTAGGAAAATTCGGTCTCGTTTATAATTTGGTTTATAATGATTTTATAAGAGAACAATAATAAAAAAAAATTATATTATGAATATTTAAATGTGCAGTGTATTTATTTAAAGCGAATAACATCATTAACCGATGTATAATAATACGTAACATTAATAATTTGGACATGCTGTGACATTTATTTAACATGAAACTTGAGCGGAAAATTCGGTCTCGGAACTTTAGATCTGAGGTATAAATAAAAACTTACCAGTTCGATGTATCGTTGGGCGTATCGCCTCCCGAACTCCTCTGCCAGATCATTAAACAATCATGAATTGTGCAGTACAACAAACTAGCGGATACAACAAACTACTTAACGGCCTTATATTTTGACAGTTTCAAAATAAAAAGATTACTTTGAAAAACTCAACAAAGATGACAATAAAATAAAGGAAGATCACTTTGAAGCTCTCAACATAAATGGCCATAATGTAGCTTAATTTATCCACTAGTTTATTATTATACACTTGCGTTTTTTTTAAAGCTGAATGAAAAATGTAATGTCAATTTTCCTCCAACGATAAAAAAAAAACGCTAGTGTGAACATATTTTAAGAAAAGCTTTTTCGCGGTGTTTAAAAAACACATTTGTGTGAAGTGGGCCCAAGAGGAGACCGTAGATAATTTCCTATGGCCCTCTATAATCTCTATCTGATATAGAGAAGTGCCAACATCTTGTAGGGCTGGAAAATAAGTTTTTCATTCATAAATTTTCTAATGAATGACATTTGAAACAATAAAAAATAACATTGATATCAGTAAAATAGAATTTTTACTTGTTTGATACTGCTCAATTTAAGATTGTTTAATGACTTGGCATGGGGTTTCAGGGGGCACCTTCTTATATACATATATCATCAGTATTCGATTTTATAATAAATAAAATGAATGTAATAACGCTATACCGCTCATAATCGAACCTTCGGCAGGCATGCTGGAGTCCGTTGGCTGAATTCTTTTCATTCCGAGACTGAAATTTCCAGACTGAAATTTCCAGACCGAAATTTCCAAGACAGGAATTTCCTGCAATCACTATCAATTCATCCTTAAAACTCATTCGTGATCTCAAATAACACACATATAACCAAGAGAATAGGGAGTTTAAATTTAGCTGTACAGAATAGATAATTGATTATTTTGCAGCAAAATCACTCACAGTCGAATCAGTAAGTGATACAATATATCCATCATGTCTTCCCATAATTCGGATACATTTGATGTAGAACTCTGATGCCAAGTCCACAATGAACCATCCATCAAGATCACTACCAGATTGAGCCCCATAAACGGAGTCGCTTGTAAAACCGCCATCGACAGCTCGATCTCCTGTGCTGTGATGTCATATAGAAGAACGTCATAATTTTCCATTAAAATAAATTGTGTATTTCTTTAAAGTAGTCATTTTGTCTCAGACTCATGACAATCGAATAAGTGTGGAACATGTCTCGTTTTTATTTCATCTGGTATAGAATTTTTTAGGAGTAAATTTGATTGGTCGCTTATAGTTAAAGGTCCCATCCACTCTACATGTTTATTACGGGTGTAGGTCATAAGCCCCCCCCGGTCAAGAGCCCCCCCGGTCATAAGCCCCCCCGGTCAAGAGCCCCCCCGGTCATGAGCCCCCCTAGGTCATAAGCCCCCCCGGTCGAGAGCCCCCCCGGTCATGAGCCCCCCGGTCACGAGCCCCCCTGTTTTTAAATCCTTATTTACCTATATTATTTAATCCTTATTGACACTTTTGTAGTTCATTACTGATTAGACATAAAATATATGTATATCGGGGGGCGTGCCGCCCCCCGAACCCCCCTGCCAGGTCATTAAACAATCATGAAGTGTGCAGTACAACAATCTAGCGGATACAACAAACTACAACAGCAACTCTCAGTTATTTCTGTCTAAGTAGTTCTTCATTTGTTTAACTAGGTAAAAAGGTTTATAAAAACATGGAGGGGGGGGCTCGTGACCGGGGGGGCTTATGACCTAGGGGGGCTCATGACCGGGGGGGGGGCTCGTGACCGGGGGGGCTCGTGACCGGGGGGGCTCATGACCAGGGGGGCTCTTGACCGGGGGGGGGCTCTTGACCGTACCCCGTTTATTACTCTATTCATCAGAGCTAATGTTGCTGGTTATAAAATTGCAAACCATTTCAAATTTCCTATATGATTTTTCTTCTTCCCTCAAAATTTTAAGCAAATAAATGACAGACCATCCGAATACAAAACAATATCGAAGATAGATGTACAGGTAAGTGTGTACATTGTTTGTATGAAAATACTCTGTGTTCACATATAGATTTTTCTTTAGGTTCTCGAAAAAAAGATAAAAACCTAATAGAAAGCAAGAAAAGCCAGCGAAATTGTGTTGGAAAACATACAGATATGTAGGTACTTCTTACAAATCGTGTTCATATATCATAACATTTTTTCGATCTGGAAATCAGAAAACTGGTAATTTAAAAACTCTTTGTATTTGTTTTTAATAGGAAAATACAAGAGATGCTCGATTAGTCCACTTTTTCTTCTATATAATCTATTAATACAAAAATAATACAATCTATTATTCTATAGAATTAATTAATTATGAAGCAAACGCTTGATCAATATCTTTTCTGATAACAATTTTAATAATAAACTATTTTCTTTTCTTATTATTTCTTTTTTGTACTCATTATAAATCAACCAAAATTATATTATTTATAGGAATGCTTATTTTATGCAGAGTTATGTAAATAATATATAGTCCGGTATTTACCTCACATGATTTAATCGACCAATAGGTCTCGAATTAACTTAATAATTTGTGTAATACCTACTTAGTTTCGGTATCCATTATGTACATCAGGTGCATATTAATTCAATTAATATGGCAAAGTATCACCCAACGTCTTACAGATTCTATCAGAGGTGAACTGTATTCAGCAAATTCACTATAAGTAAAAATCTCTTGACAGCAGTTAGCTCATCTCGTAGTAATATGTTACTTACAAAATATTTAGATTTGCAGTTGAGTAGTAGGTATCTTTGCCCAGAGCAACATTGGAGAAACTTCCTAACGGGAAGGATCTTACCAAAAGTTCGCCAACACTTTGCGGTACAGTAGGTACAATCTGAGTTGCAATAACGCAAAGCAAATCTATAAGAAAGAAAATTGCATTGAATGAACCAATTTTTTAATTGACTAGGTATTAGATATTAAGATAATGATGTAAGAGACTAGGTATTAGATATTTAGATAATGATGTAAGAGACTAGGTATTAGATAATAAGATAATGATGTAAGAGACTAGGTATTAGATATTAAGATAATGATGCAAGAGACTAGGTATTAGATATTTAGATAATGATGTAAGAGACTAGGTATTAGATAATAAGATAATGATGTAAGAGACTAGGTATTAGATATTAAGATAATGATGCAAGAGACTAGGTATTAGATATTTAGATAATGATGTAAGAGACTAGGTATTAGTTAATAAGATAATGATGTAAGAGACTAGGTATTAGATATTAAGATAAAGATGTAAGAGACTAGGTATTAGATATTAAGATAATGATGTAAGAGACTAGATATTAGATATTTAGATAATGATGTAAGAGACCTGGAATTAGAAATTCAGACAATGATTTAAAAGATTAGGTATTAGCTAACTATTCAGTTAAATAATATAAGAGACTAGGTATTGCATAATAAATAGGTTTCCGTTAGGTAGCGTCAAGTTTCTCACCTTGAGAGTAGGCGAAGGCTCCACAATTCCGTATATGACAAATCATGGCACACTTTATATTCGTGAGCACTTGTTCCACTTCTAATGAATCCTCAAGCCAGCCCGACCAACCTTCTTTGATGTACTCTCCTTCCAATGTGAAATCATTGCATGGATTCTCTGCCAAATCACAGATCCAGTGACTCGATGCACAGCCGATAACTCCCAAAAGGAGAAGTAGTTTGAATATTGCCAACATTTAGATTATAGGATCTAAGCTTCGTTTCTTATAATTGACTATGAAGGAATTTCGGTTTAACTTGTTATTTACTCTAATTGTACACAAGTAGATCTCTAGAGAAGGAGCATAATTAATTCTTTGGTTTTAATATTAAGCAATTTATAATCATAAATTTGAGAACGAGAACTTTTATGATTTTTGTTTCAAAAAAATATTTCTAACTTAAACTTTTTCAATTTCTTTTTAGTTTCACTCAATTAGAAATTATTAGCCTCAACTTATTTCTAGTATTCACTTTGAAGTAATTTTAGAATTAGTCAAAATTGCTGAATTTGTTACTCAGGTTTCCTATTCAATTTTTGAAAACAAATACCAATCATTCGTCCTTAAAATAAATATTATAAAAAATGTAACCATTTGCTGATCCTTACTAAAAACATATACAGATACTATGACACTAAACTACATAGATATAAAAACTTATTAAACTATTTATATACAACGAGAATAATGTTATTCGAAAAGGAATGGACGTATCGCTCTTCACCACCTGTAACGTAGAAGGCTGTGAATTAAATAACCTCAGCAAGCCATGCCGGAATCGATTCGCTGGAGGGTTGTATCAATTTCGTTGCGCTGGTAGCGCCTTTAAGAAATATTCATAAAGCTTCGTATTGTTTATGATTAAATTTGAAATCAATACAATAATAATAATAATTGTAAAAGATATTAATCCCCCCAAACAGGTATATTCATAGCTCAGAGCACAACGAAACTCGCGCTAATATTAGCAATTAGGATGCCTAAAGTGGAGGAACTATATATATTTTCTGCGCAATTTACCTAATTAAATCGGCGCTTTCTCGAGAGTGTGCTGCACGTCTTCAACCCTGGAACGAATAGAGAGCCTAAGAAGCCCAGTCCAGTTGGAATGTATTTATTCAAACTTCAAAAACTTGAATTGAGTTTCTGGAAATTCGGGCTTTAATTATCCAAGATGTATTTATGTGCAATCAATGCATCATTTTATTTTTTTATTTACTAGTATAAGATTTTAATACCATGTGGAAATCTAGAATATTTCCGAATTATTACCAGCATCACAAGTCAACTAGTTTCTAAATTATGCATCAACATTTCAAACTGTATCGGGCCTATTAGGCACTCTGGGCGTTCTAGAGTTAAAAACGCGCAGCACACTCTCGAGATGGCGCAAATCGGTAAATTGCGCGGAATATATAGTTTCCACTACTAGTCTATATAAATAGGCTATGCCTGAATATAAATAAACCGGCTTATTAGACCGAAATACTCGATAGACGGTATTTCAGAAGACCGGATTGCGGAGAAGAGTAAATTCAAAATAGAATATATATTTATGATGAGGATCGGCGTGTCTCCTCCCCCCCCCCTCTCGATAGTGACAAAATGTATACTTTAAAGACTAATATAAACTATTTTCTAATTATCCTCCTATTTTATATTTGTATATATATGTTACAAATTGTCTACAAAGATGGAACTTACCGGGGTGAACTTCACCTTGAACTAATTTATGATATAAATATAGTAAGGTATTAAAAGTAATTTCAAATAATCGTGTAGGAGAGTTTAATTAATAAACGTATGAAAAACATAACAGAAAAATGATGTCCATAAATGATATTGATGGTGATTGTTAACCATACTGGTTGCCAATGGTTGGTTGGTTGTAAGATCCATCAAAGGCAATTGGTCCTTTATTCACATCGATAACTTCAAGGGTTAATGATAACTTTCTGAAAGAGATAACAATTAACCACGTAAATACATTCAAGCCATTTATTTATATAATTATAGGATAAGCTATGGAGCAATAAAAGATAATTTACTAATGGAAACATCGAAATAAATATTTATCACATGAAAATTAGTTTGCAACTGCATACTTAATCTTTCATTTCGTAATTCATTCTTCACTTGATAGACGATTTTCTTATGTAAATTTATTTATAAAACTAAACAGAAGAATAACTACAATCAGGAATCTTTCACAGAGAGTTGTGTAAAAATTACCACAAACTTGTATCGAGTTATTCCTCCCCGAAGACAGCTTCCTCGCACATCACCAGGCTGACATAGCTTGTGTTCACAGAATTTTCCTTTGAATAATCCCAAACACTGGCAACTTCCAGGACTTAGACACATCCCGCCATTTTGACAAGGGGGAATGCATACACTGGTGCATTGTAGTCCTGTAAGAAAGAAATATATACTTTCTTAGGGTGATTTATACATAACATTATTTGTCATAGCTTATCATGTGCTGATATGGTGACCGGACGACAAACACTTGTCGGAGGTTTGACCTCTCACCCGGATTGATTTGATTGTGCCAAAATGTGATACTTTACAAGTTTGAACTTTTTTTTCCAAGAGGGTAGTTGTCTTAGAATCTCATGTAATACCTGGTGTCACGCCAGAGACGTGGAATCTTGTGTTAATCAGGTAAGGCTCCCATCGTCGCAGAGAGTTTGCCAAATCGATAGAAGTTGGTTGCCAAATGCCCTTAGAACAGCGAACGCTGACTCTCAAATAGAGAGATGCAATTCTATATCCATTGACACACTCTAACATGTATTCATTTGCGTCTGGGTCACTGAAATCAACACAAACTATTAAACAAAAATCGCATAGATTAAGGCCACCATAATCCTACATCCAACTCATCTCTATATAATCAATCTTGCATATTTTAAAATCAGTTTTTACTAATTGCTACTGTTGCTGCAAAATTGGTTGCTTGATAATGTAACTGATTTGTTTGCATATCCATCTACTTTTTCAAAAAAGAAGAATATACAATATAGCTGGTAAAAATTTCAAATGACTTGTATGCTAAACACATGTAAGTTGAAAAAGGATAACGTATTCACTATTGACTTCATTTCAATCAAACAGACACGATGATCAATTTACCTCGCGAAAATATTTCCGTTGAGTTCGTTCTGTGGCGGATTGGAGCAGGTCTTAGACGCACAAAAGTCACCAGTGAAGCCTGGCAAGCAGGAGCATTTCCCTGGCATAATGCAGATGCCACCATTCTGGCAACCTTGCGGACAACCCTCAAAACAGGTGATCGGTGATGACTCTTCTGTAAACTGGACATTGTTTTCCGTAGCCCATAATCCTGAAAGTGAAATAGAGTTACAATTAGAAATATATTAAAATTGATTTAGTAATACTTAAGACTTATTAGTAATATGGGTAATAGGCAGTACTCGGAAACATAAGTCATTCAGAATTTTCGACAGGTCAGATTGGTTCGTCACCTATGCTAATGCCATTTTCTTTCCGTATACTTTTGTGTGAGATAATTGATTGGTTACCCATTAATAATTCACACAAATTGTTAGTGAATTTTAATTGTGACACTATTTACTGTACCTTCATGACAGTACAAGTACGAAGAGTCGCTGCCATCTGCTAAGAATTTACCAAAATCACACGTTATTCTTGCTCTCGCAGATTGAGTGCTAGGTCTGGAAATGTAACATCATCAAAATATGTGACTTGATGGACTATTTATAATTATTATCTAAATTTTGTAATTATAAATATATGTTCAAATCTTATACCAACTCTCAAAATCTTTTTCAAAGATGTTGCTGTTGGTGACTTGCCACATGGTAGCTATTTAAGTTATAAAAATATAAAATTTGAGCAGGCTTTAGCCTATTTCTTTTCAAAAAGTATACCATTACATTTTCTCAAGTAATCCCCCTTGAACTAATGGGACAGGACCGTTACAGAGTTTGAAGGTGCATGTTGGTCCAGAGTAGTTAGGTCCGCACTGACACAGGTTTGGACCAATGCACTCGCCACCATTCGAACAAACTGACTGGCAAACTTTTCAGGAGGTAAATTAATGATAAACTTATATTTTATAAAGAAGAATAAGTATAGGTACTAAATTTTAACGAGCATCTGACCTGGTAAACATTTTTCAATGGTTCCATAACCATCATCATTTGTTTTGATGACGTATTGCTGTTGGAAGCAAATGATTTCAGTTGACAACCAGTTTGCAGGAGATGTGTATCCTGAATCACACAGAACCATTGGATTTCCATTGGAACTGAAAATTGTAACGTTTAGGAATATATTCTTTTGGCTGCAAAAAGGTTTATAATACAATTAGTCTGTTTTTGCCCAATCACGCCAAAATAACCATGAGACTAATCAAAAGTTTCCCGCGTTGACTTGATTTTTTTCTTCTGTAGCTTCAAATACAAGATAAACCTCAACTTGATTAAAATTCTAATAATTTTTTTTACAAAAATATTTTCACGGTATGACCTGAAAATAACCTCTTCAAGCACTTATTTAATATTCAATATGGTAACTAATAAATGAACCTAATTTAAGATAAGCTAAGCTTTCATAGGGCTGGAAACTTACTCCTTTTTTACAATTCCATTCTGCACCTCTGGTAAAGGACCAAAGCATATATGTTCTTCACATTGTGAACCCCTGAAGCCTACATCACATCTGCATTTATCTACTCCTATGCACTTGCCGCCATTTTGACAAGGTGTCTTGCATCCTAGAATGCACTCTGCCTTCGAAGAGCCACCAAAGTTGGGGTATGTCCACCCACCTGAAATGTTAGTACAGTTAGTACTCCTCTATAGTGGACTCCTCTTTTTGGACTCCTCTATAGTGGACTCCTCTATAGTGGACTCCTCTATAGTGGACTCCTCTATAGTGGACTCCTCTATAGTGGACTCCTCTTTTTGGACTCCTCTATAGTGGACTCATCTATAGTGAACTCCTCCATAGTGGACTCCTCCATAGTGGACTCCTCTATAGTTAATGTACAGTCCTGAGTAAGAGAATTATCCCGTATAGCGAACCAATTTTCGTTGGTCTGCCATTAATGGCATTAGTTTTAGAAAACCAATTGCTATTTTATGGCAGGCAAAAGGAAATTTGCTCATTAAACGGGGTAATTCTCTCACTCATGACCCCAAATTCACTATAGAGGAGCTCTACTGCAGTTAATTTATTCATTTTGTTATACAAGATTGAAGGTCGCATTGAGTTTACTGGTCAAGAAGAATATTATCAATCTTGAAGAATTATCTACCTACCAAATAAATGTGATACATCAGCTTATGATAAATCTTTTCTATTGATGATAAAGTTCATTGACATTACCTACCATTTGAACATAGTGCAGGGGTGGAAGAGTCGCCTGTTTCGAAGAAATACTCTTTTTCACACTGCAAAACTATGGTACCATTGCTGAAAAAAAGCGAGACCTAGATGATAATCCTAAAGAATCGTACACACGCAGGGTTTTTTAAGTCTTTCCACCAGATTTTTTGCTAAGCTCCTCCTACTTTTTCCACGAGAATATAAGAAAAAACGATATAATCATTACTTGTTGGTATATCAAATAAAATAAATAATAAATATATAGTTTTTATATGATTCAAAAGACTCGTGGAAAAAGTAGGAGGAGCTTAGCAAAAAGTCTGGTGGAAAGACTTAAAAAACCCTGCGTGTGTATGGTCCTCAAAGTAGAATAATCCAAATGTGATATAATGATGATCCTTAGGGCTCAAACACACTACAAGCGGAGCGGAGCGGCATTAATGAGGTTTGGTATCCGTATGTAGAGACGCTTGGTTGTTCACACTGCGAGCGGAGCGGTGCTCCAAATAAACAATAATATTAAAGGCGCTCCGCTAAGTGCTGCTACGCTCCGCTTGTAGTATGTGTGTACGTTCCCTAATGATCCAATGTAGCGTAGTGAGATTGCGCGATGGGAAAACAAATATTAATCAAGACATTTACATGATATAAAGTTCTAGATTACACGATTCGACAGAATTTAATCTCTATGTGCACACCAAATTTGAAAATAATTGGAGGAAGTTTAGTATTTATAGTATGGGAATGAAAAAAAAGACTTGAGAACGTTTCTTCTCGCGTCATTTCAAGTATTATACTAAATATAATTACTAGTCCTTACTTGTATACTAAATATTCGCCATTGATTGGATGAGCAACTTCACAGCCACAAAATTGACCGACAAAATGTTCCCGACATGAACATTTATCAACACCAGCACAACTGCCGCCATTTTGACACTCTTCAGAACAGACTCTCTGACAAATGCCTGAAGTATTTGAAAATTGATTGGTAGAATTAGTAGAGGAAAACCAAAGCTCATGCAGTTTAAATCTTGAATATTTAACAATCCAAACAGGTCTAACATGTTCGAAAAGGCTTTAATTCGTTCAAAAAAGAGAGAAACTGAAAATTGCTTTCCAATTTTATAAAAACAGATCGTGAAACTCTGAATTGAAACCATTTTAAACTAAATTCAACATAAATGAATGGAAAAAACATTTACAAATAATTAGAGTAAAGCAAATTAAGAAATATCACATAACTATCAACCTGTAGTGATGTTGATAAATAAATCTTCCGACATTTGAAGTTTCCAAACTCCCTCCTTGCAATAAAAAATGCCATTCCGTGAGAACTGATCCTCTGAAAATATAACTGCAAAATCTTCTCTGCAAGTAAGAGTTGCTGAAGATTCATTGCTAGAGAAGAAAAAGAAAGGTACTTAGTGTATGACCTACTGTTCAAATTAATATCTATGACTTTTAGGCACAGTACATTTCTTTTCATACTTTTACATTATTAAATAATGTACCTGCACAATTATGCATCTTAATTTATTAAATCGCTGATACATTAGGTTTAAATTGATAAATAGTCAGTGTACCGCTAGAGAGCGTTGACTAAAATTTGGCGCCAATATGAACACAAACGTGACAAACGCACACACGAAGCTTGACTTTTTCACCGCTAAATGGCGTAATTATACAATTTACTAATAGTTTTATAAAATATATTAAAGTTAAATATTATTCTATTAGTGATGTTCTCAAATGAGTTCATAATTTTATCAAAGTATAAAAAGTTGCACTAGGGCTGCAACGAACAAATTAACAGAATAAAACTCACTGTTTGATAAAAACGCCATTGGAATCTGTGTAATTTCTACACGATTTAAATTGGCAATATTGTCCGTAATATTCGTGAGTACACGAACAGATTCCAATGCCGACACAAATCCCGCCATTTTGACAATTTTGCTGACATCCCTGTACACATTTAGGAATATCTTCTGAATGGGTTTCACTAGGATGAAACTGCCATTGTCCGTCAACACATTGAACTTTTGTCTGAGATATATTATCTCTGATGAATTCTCCAGGTTGACATTGCAAGATGTAAGTATTTTCATACCTGAAAATTAAGCATTCGATAATCATATTTATCTAGTGTTATTTATAAGGCCGATATGTAGTTTTACCTAGATTTCTTACATATAAATCGAGTGCAATACCATATTGCTCAGCATTTTACAACAACAAAGATATAAGGCAATGTATATTGAACTTATTAAAGTATTTTTTTATTAATTGCGAGGTTGACTTCTTACAACTCTGAAATCCTTCCCTCCATCGCATCACATTTCTTTTCTGCGCAAGTTGGACCCTCATAATCTAAAGGACAGGTGCAAGAGTCTGGAGCCGTACATTCTCCACCATTCTTGCAGCCATCAGAGCAATGCGGAGTACAGGTCTCTTTTGTTGGAGCTTCACTTGTTCCTGTAAAATCAATTTCAATAATTCTCTGTATGAATTAGGATACCCAATCAATTATCGGACACTCATAGCACACGGAAAGTGGGGTCATAAACTAAACTGCCTTTCAAGAAATTGCAGACTGACATATCATGACACGTGCTAACACTAACTTTTCGAGAGCTGTGAGCCTAATCAAGTGTCAGAGTACTGTAACAGTATACTAATTGCAAAAACATTCATAGATCATTGTGATGTATACGGTTATACCATTTTATATATTTGTAATATTCTACTGGAGAAACTGTTGTCAACCGCAAAGACTAATTTTAAAATCACCTTCTATTACCCAGCCTCCGCTAGAAGCACAAATGATTGGTGATTCATTTTGAGGTTTCAATAAGCTCTTGATAACATAACCCTCTTGACAAGAAATGAATGCTTCTTTCGCTGAACTGAAAATAATGACTTTGCTATAATTAAACATCTATAATAGTATTCAGTAAATTTTTTCATCATGAAGTTAAGCGTACAATTCAGAGATAACTCCACGAGTGATGTTAGGTAACGGATTGTTACAACTCAGACGTTCACACAAGTCTCCCATATAATTTTCAGCACAAGAGCAGACGTCAGGTTCCACGCACTGGCCGCCATTTTGACAAGGAGCTGCACAAAATGGCCGACATAAATCAGTTTGCTGTTGCGTGTTCAAAGATTGATTCGGCAAAGTCCAGATGCCATCTATGCAGTAGATATTGGATGCGTTCTGTTGTAGAGCATAACCATTCGCACATGTCAATTTTCGTTGTGAATCATCACTGGAATGATAGAATTAATATAAAATACTGTAAATTTCTTATGATCAATTTAATTAATAAATTTAGTAGAGGTCTGCTTGGAGCCAAAGGCCAAATCAAAAGGAAATTAAGTACAATGGACTCATAGAAACAGTCGGAATGGAAAGAAGCTTCATATGTTCAATTTGGAAGTAATTGTAGCCTTAATAACTTAATAATACATATTTTGGTAGGTCTGCATACTTACCTTCCAGTGAATAAACCATTTTGAACAACAGGCAGGTCCTCAGTACACGATTCAAACTGACATTGAGTTCCAAAGAAATTCTTAGGACATTCACATGAATTTGGTGAAATGCATTGCCCTTCATTTTGACACTCAGGAATGCATTGGGGTTTGCAAGATGCTGAACTCGAATATGGTTCTTCTGTCAAACCCATCGTCCATGTACCATTTGCACAAACCAACAATGTTGATTGTACTCCATTCGTTGATTCAATCTGATATCCTTCTGAACAAGTGAGTGTTGCTTCACCATCAGATCTGAGGTAACAGTTAATTGATATTAGTATAATAAAATTGATAATTTTTAAGTGACTAATTCATAAATATGAAATAAATAAAAAAATAAATCTCTAAATTAAATCATTTTGAAATAAACAATTCACTAGAAGCACCATATGAATTAAATTGGGGCTTCTAGTCAGAAATAAAAATAGATTCAAATTTCCCCAAATCTAAAGTATTACAAGTTGCTAAAATTTTCAAATCTATTTTTTCAGAAATTGAATAATTTTGATCGAAAACTTTTATTTCTATTTATGACCAGAAGTTCCACCTTAATTCATCTACTGAATTAGTGCTCATCCATTAATATCTTACATGTTAAAGACATCTCCATTATCTCCTTGCAGGATAGGTCTGCATTTTACATTCTCACACCGTTCACCATAGAAACCCTCACTGCAGCTGCATTCATTTGGAGCAATGCATTGTCCTCCATTGAAACAATCGCAAATAGGAACACAGAGTTCATCATTAGAGAGTTGACTTGGAGGCTGCAGAATCCAGTTTCCTTCTTTGCAGACTAAACTGAAGTCAGAGTCGTTATCATCTCTCGTCCTTTGATAACCTTCTTCACATTCTAGAGATCGTGTTTGAGGGTCCCTATGTAAGAGACAAAATGAACAATCAAATTGATAATGTTAGTGGAGGGGTAAGTTCCGAGTTACCGGACGGTTCCAGATTTTCAGACACGTAAGAAAAAATCTATAATAATTATATTTTCTCTTTAATTATATTAGGTAGCTATCCAAGAAAATAACTAAGTTTCATTTTCTTGGTTTCATTTTTCAAAAGAAAATGTGGACCATCCAATAACTTGGAACTTACCCAATTTCAAACATTATTCGCAGATTTAGTGTTACATACTTCTCCCCTGTAAAACCGCCGTTTTTAACCGTAGGAAGAACTGTTGAACATTTTCGATATTGACAAATATTGCCAAAATAGTCAGATTGACATTGGCAGACATTGTGTTTGATGCAAATGCCATTATTCTGACAATAGTCCTCACAATGAGGTACACATTTCGTGTCTTCCGTAGACGAATTTGTTCCTTTTACTGTCCAGATGCCCTGTTCACACTTTATGGAACTATTGTCGGTTTCTGATCCATTTATTACGTAACCTTCATTGCATGTAATAACTCCTCCGTCTTCCAATGATCTAATAAAAGAAATTAAATAGACTATAAGCATAATTTCTCAATTACTATAATGGAAATGACTCTAAATCATTGTCTCACTTCAAATCCCAGTTTCCATTCTGCAATAATGGCAAAGTTGGTGAACATTTTTCGAATTGACAATCATCTCCAAAGAAACCGACTCCACATTCACACTCATCAGGAGCAATGCAACTTCCTCCATTTTGGCAAAAGTTTCTGCAAATTGGTTTGCAAACTGTACCTCCAGGATGAGATATTCCACGAATCTCCCATTGACCATCAATGCAATCAAGAGATACGTTTGGGGAAGGTTCATATTGGTCACTGCATTCTATTGGTCGACTGTATTCGTCACTGAAATTAAGATTTGAATTTCAAATTATCAACAGTTCATTATCAAGTACCACAATACTAGTCAAGTTCATTTACCTGCCAGTAAAAGATCCATGAGCAGCTATCGGTATGTTGTCTTGGCAGATTTGATGATCACATGAAGGGCCTGTGAATTCGGCCGTACATTCACAAGTATCAGGTTGGATGCATTCGCCTCCATTCTTACAAGGAATAATACAATGTGGCTCACAAGAGGATTTTGTAAGATTTTTAGATGTTTCTTCTATAATCCAGAAGCCGTATGAGCAAGAGATTAAAGAAGAGTTTCCTTGGAGTAATCCCTGAATTTTAAATCCTTCCGAACATTTTAAGAATCCTCCATCTTCTGAGCTGTAAAATGAATGTATATTATATATATCTTTCATCAACCTATCAGAGTACAATTAATTCTCCGGATGAAATTAAACATAAATATTATACCTGCCATTAAAATGTCCATCAATTTGAATTTCGGAACTATTCTGACAAGATTTAAATTCACAGAATGTACCAAAGAAGCCATCTGCACAATCACAAATATTTGGAGCAACGCAGGTTCCTCCATTTCTGCATTCAGAAGTACAATGCGGAGAGCAAAAATCTAATAATTGGGGTTCATCATCAACTGAAGCCCATTCTCCGTCTCTGCATGTTAGATCTATTAAGGATTGGTCTGATCCAAATAATCCATATCCATCACTGCAAGTAAGTGTCCCCTCTGAAGCGGATCTGCAAATAGGCATTTCCTAATTTATAATATAGATATATATTGAGTACACACAATATGAAATATATTCATGTATTCCACTCATATTTACATTGCATTAAAATTTCCATTGGAGAAGGATTGCAGATTGTTACATGCTATATTCTGACACGAAGTACCGTAAAAATCAACAGTGCAGGTACAAGTATTTGGGGCTGTGCAAGTACCGTTATTCAAACATTTATTTTGACATATTGGAGCACATATATCCTCTGCGCCATCCAAAACATTTTCACCATTAACATTCCATACCCCATCGATGCATTGTAAAGTTAAATTTGCATCATCATTTTGTTGGTAGCTCTGATCGCAAGTGAGGTACCGAAGAGAGAACGAATCGCTGGTACCAGAAGAGTTTCAATTTAATATGGGAAAATTGAATCATTAGTTATTTAAAAACATAATATGGGATATTATGCATGAGATATATCCTGTTACTTAGTCATAAGATAATACCTTCCTTTAAAAAATCCATGTTCAATTCTCACATCTTCTTCAGAACATTTAGCAAACAAACACGTCTCGCCGTGATATCCCGACAAGCAAGAACAAACATTCGGCCGAATGCATGTGCCATTATTTTGACATGCATTACTGCAATAAGGCAAGCAATCAGTATCTTCAACTGAAGAATTTGTCATAGGTATATTCCATTTCCCAGAATCACATTCCATCTCAATAGAATTGACATCTGCTCCCCGTACTACGTAGCCTTCTTCACAAGTTAGTGTGCCTCCATCTTCAGATGATCTTGTTGTGATTGTAAATCATGAATTGAAGTTGATGATCAAAATCTTAATCTACATTCAACTTCCACAAAACTTACGTTACTGGTATACTTATTGATGAATTTTTCAAGATGAGATGCATCTTGGTAAATTTGCCTAATTGTAATGAATGTCTTATGAATTTTCTTATAGAATCATTGTAGAGAGATGTCTCAGATTAAGAAAAGTAACAGAACTTTGGGTGCTTGCTCGAAATACTATCTAAAAAGATTCTGAAGTTGCTCAAGATTGTTAAAACATGTTAAAATATGTTAGAACACTTTTGATACTGAAGAAATTCACTATATTTACCTGATATTCCATTTCCCATATTTCAATTGTGGTAAAGGAATCAAACATTCCTCAAATTGACAGAAATCCCCATAGAAGTTAGAGCTACATTCACAGATATCAGGAGCAACACAAATCCCTTCATTTTGACACGAGTTTGTGCATATTGGTTGACAAAAGCCACTTTCATCTTTTGAGGTTCCTTGAATCTTCCATTGTCCTTCTAAACATTGGGCAGAAACATTCGGAGATGCCTCATATTGGTCATTACATTGCAAAGGACGACTGTATTCATCACTGCACAGAAAATGGTAATTAATATACTATTATCAAAACAATCTTATATCATATCCCCCATCCACAACTTACTTTCCGGTAAAACATCCAAATTCAATTAAAGGTAAATTCTCTGAACAAAGTTTATGATCACAAGAAGGACCGGTAAATTCTGCTGTACATTCACAAGTACCAGGCTGGACACATTCACCTCCATTCTTGCAAGGTATTTTACAATATGGTTCACAAGAAGATTTCTGCAGATTAGCATTAGTTTCTTCTATGATCCAAAGCCCATCAAAGCAATTAACAAGAGAAGAATCTTCTTTGAGCGTTCCTTCTAGTTTGTATCCATCCATACAAAACAAGAATCCTCCATCATCAGAGCTATTAAAATGAAGATAGGTGCAATTATTAATTGTGAAAATGTCTCTATAAATAAATATGAAAGTAACGAATAGAATACCTGCTGTAAAATTGTCCTTTAAACCCAATGTGTGCGATATCTGCACAAGTCAGCAATTCACAAAATGGACCATGAAATCCACGTTTACAAGTACATGTGAATGGCGCAGTACATACGCCTTCGTTCTGACAAGGTTCAGTGCAATGAGGAACACAGATATTAACTAAACCTGGTTCTCCATCTTTGATCGTCCATTCTCCATCTTTACAGATTAATGCTACATCGTTTTGATCTGACCCGAATAATCCATATCCTTCACTACATATTACATTGCCTTCTGATGCAGAACTGAAAATGAAAGATGAAGATAGTTTTTAAGTATTAAGTTAAACAAAAAATTGAAAACTTATTTTGAACTTGTTTAATCACGTTTGAACTTGTTTAATCACGTTTGAACTTGTTTAATCAAGTTTTAACTTGTTACAACATGCTTAAACTTGTTGCAAAATGTTTAAACTTGTTAGAATATAATTAAAATAAGTTGATTATGGTGGAATTATTTCGATAATTATCAATTTCAGCACCGGTTATTGTGTACTCACTGTACTTCTAATTGGCCATTCGAGAAAGCATATAAACCATCGCAAGCTTCATTTTCGCAATGTGAGCCATAGTAATGAATAGTGCATGTGCACTCATTAGGTCTGGTGCAAGTACCACCGTTAAGACATTCCTTGTTGCACACGGGCTTGCACAGCACTTCACTCTCCAAAGAAGATTCAATTCCTCTAATTTTCCAGGCCCCATCTAAACATTGAACACTCACACTGTCAGGATATACTTCTCTATAGTTTTCGTTGCAGCTCAAGTACCGTTCTGAGAATAAATCACTGTGTTGGAAAGAAAAAAATTGAATTAGTTAATTGACGATAAGGGAATATATAGACATTCATTTCATTCAATATGACTTACTTTCCATAAAAGTTTCCGTTTGGTGTTGGCAAACCTTCAGTAGGACAAGATTTGAATTGACAGTTATCTCCAAAGTAACCGATAGAACAGCTACAACTTCCTGGACGTGAACAAGTTCCACCATTCAAACATCCTCCACCACAGTAGGGAACGCACGGCTCTTGCAATTGAAATGGAACATCAGGCTCTTCCGATCGCCATTTTGAATCTTTACAAATAATGGACGAAGCTGCCAAATTGGTGCCAGAAATCTTGTAACCGTAATCACATTCCACACGAAATTCGTCTTTGAATCTATTGATGAAAAGGTCGATCATATTACATATATTGATCATTATTTTGATATAATCATATAAATAAAGGAATCTGTTTATAGTGCGCATATCTTTATTCAGAAGTACTTACATTTCTTCTTGAACTCCATGCTGTATTCCATCAATCATTTGATCACATTTCAGTACTTCGCAATATTTTCCTTCAAAGGCTTCAGGACAGGTACAAGTATTTGGTGATGTGCAATTACCTCTATTCAAGCACTTAACTTCGCAAGTGGGCTGGCAAATGTTATCAATGTCCAAGTCATTAGGTTTAAGAATCCAAGAGTTGTCAATGCAATGGTAGGCTACTCCTGAGGATACCAGAGCGTATCCTTTCATACATCCAAGCGTTCGTACTTCAGGATCACTGTTGAGTGAGGTTAATAATATTTAAGTATTTCCTTAGTTTTAAATTTTAGAAATGGAATTAAAAGGGAAAACCACTTGCCTTTCAATGAATAGTCCATGATTTGGTAAATCCGGTTCTCCTGGACAAATTTTAAATTGGCATGCAAATCCGTAGGCTTCCTTCGGACAAGTGCATTGCCCGGGCGCAGTACATTGTCCACCATTGCATCCAAAAGGACAGTTAGGGGAGCAGGAATCGGGCATGTTGATGGTATCAGACGTTTCATCAACTTTGAGAACCTTGGATAAATCACTAATAAATCTTCATGTAATTCAATTCTCAGAGTTTGTCTAAGAAATGGACCCTCACCCATTCTCGGTGTTTGCAAACTGCTAGTCCAGACTGTACGCCATTTTGAAGAGAGTAGCCGTCAAGACAACTGATTTCATACTGCTTCAAACCTTCTTCATTTACCCTAATTAAATTAAAAAATTTGATTAGTTTGTAGTAAACAAACCAAGCCTACGAATACTTTAGACTGTCGGTCAAAAGCAAGCACAAATTCTTAATATTACACTATACATTTAACTCAATTGAACACGTTTATTGAAGTGGTTTTCTTCACATACACTGGATTGATGAGAGCGCCCTCTACTGACGGCATTGCCATTATGCAAGTCATATACTGACAGGTTTTTCCTTCGTAACCTTTGTTGCATTTACACTCCATTTTCTGCTCGTCCGCACAAACGCCATTGGGTTTACAATCTCTCTCGCAAGGAGACACGCAGGAGACAGATTCTGGAGAAAAAAGATTTGTTTACATGAAAAGGGCCGGATACACACGCTGGGTTTCTAAGTCTTTCCACCAGACTATTTGCTAAGCTCCTCCTACTTTTATATGATTCAAAAGTTTTGTGGAAAAGTAGGAGGAGCTTAGCAAAAAGTCTGGTGGAAAGATTTAAAAACCCTTCGTGTGTACCGTCCTTAAGAGTATATACATGTGAAATAAGTGAATTTCAATCAGTAGCATGCATCTGTTTTAGTGATATAGGATTATTTTTAAATGAATGAGTTTTTGATAATCATCATAGAATCAACCTTTTAACCCTCTATCGTTCTTGTGATCATATTTAGTCACTTGAACCGAGTATGAAAACAGGTTAGCTGGAGGGTTAAACATTTTGAAGAAAAATTGATTTTTTTAATCAAATTTCAGAAAAATGACAAAAAAAATCTTTAAATTATTTGAATACCAGTTAAAGGAAGCAATTTCTAAATGCATTGGAATTATGTATTAGGAAGTCTGTTGAGTTAAACTTATATATTTGATTGTCCATTATAAAGGAATGTGTATTTAACTCAGCTATGAACATGTATTGAAGTATGAACATGTAATAACAACAATACGTAATCCTGTGTGCGCACTTAATATCATTTGTACACTGGTACTTATTTATGGAAATTAATTTATGTTATAGCGCCATCTAGTGGCCAAGTTTATTTTATGTATGATTTGTTTAATGAGATGTGCCAATACTATTTTCAATGCTTTATGTTAACTCTCCTTTGTTTCACCGCACATTTCAGTTCTCGCCGTGCATCCTTATAAGATGGTTCTGTACTTCAGTTTATAATAAAAGCTTGTGTTTGTGCGCAATTGTCTTCTCAATATCCTTCTCGAATATAATCTATTACGCAATGGCCACTTCTGGTTCACTGTCTACAAAGTCTTAGATTAAATCATTAAGTTAAGCGATTACTATATCGGTATGAACGATTGCTGACTGACCAGCAGATTCTGAGAGAACGATGGTCATTTATAGTTTTTTCTTGTCCAATTCCTAATAATATTGGGACACTTATATATTCCCACCTCCATAAGGAACAGGAAATATTTCTCCAGTTTCACCATCAAGGAAACTCCACAAGTCACTGATGCACTCCACTCCTCTGGCATTCTTTGGATATGGACGCTCGAAAACGTTCCCTCCGAAACAGAACGCCGCCATCTTGTTTAAAGACCTAGGTAAAAGAAGATTGAAAATCATATTACCTAACTTTAGACACTTATTAAATTGAAAACAGATGAACATTGAGTAAATTCCCTGAATAGTCCCACCTGATTTTTGAAAATTGAGTGTTTAAATTTTAGGAAATGTGTTTTTGGGTGGAATAATTCTGGGAATTTCCCAAAAAATGAGGCTATGGTTTTTTAAATTAATCTAAATATAATTTAGCAAAACTTTTTCTAGATTTTAAATCGTCTACCTGAATCCACCGAAACCATCGTTGACTTGTAACTCTTTTTGACATCCAGGCAAGAGGTAGCACATGCCGTTCAGACAATCTCCCATGCAACCACCCAGACAATCACTGCCACAGTCCGGAAATTTGCCCAAATCCTTCACTTTCTGAGGGAAAATATTAGGAATTATTATGTCATAATTGAGAGCTTAATTGACCTCTATTATATATCAATTAATAACTTATTTTGAAGATATAATGAATTCAGTTCAGTTCCGTCATCAAAAATAAAATGTATTATTATTGTATCGATAAGGATTTAATTGGTCCTGAACGATCAAAATGAGGCACTGTATAGATATTCCCATCTAAATTACTGTTAAACTTTAGACTTTTTTCTTACCTTAATTTTATCTACAACCCATATACCACCAGCGCAGTAGGCGATGGCTGTGGTTCGCTTGTCGGGGAAGTTGAATCCTTCGTCACAAGTCAACAATCTTTGCTTCGGTTCTCTTGGACTGACGGTCGAAAAAATGAGATTGACAGAGTTTTTGATTCAAGAAAATGAATCGTTAAAAAATCTCTTACAGAAAAATAGAAAAGTACCACCATGATAAACTAGTTTTTATCAATGGTTATTTCCAATTGTTATGTTGATTAAAATATATTCAATAATCTGGCAAGTTACAATGGCATTAAATTTTTAATCTCTTTACATCTACAAAATCACAATTCATTAAATAGAATAGTATAATAATCATATAAACTGCACAATATATAATGAGGATTCAATTGACATAATTCGTAGTTACATTTCCGAGACCTCTCCTTTTTCTATTGAGTAGATATCGGGATCTTCAACGCAAGGATCGTTGTAGTTCAAGTCACAGCCAGGACCCATCCAAGGATGGGGACAATCGCAATAATGAGGATTGTTGCACACTCCGCCATGTTGGCATTCTTCCAGACACACTGGATCGCACTTGAACCTTAGGACCTCTTTAAGAACTTTTTCGCTAGGGATGTAACGGCCTTCGGTGCAGTCTAAGGTGATCCCTGAAAACAGAAATCGTGGTTCGGGCACGAAGAAGCCTGTAGTTATCTTTAGGGTTGTGACAATATGCTCTTAAAATCATAGATCCTTAAAGTATTATGGACGGAGAGAATCAAATAGTATTGAATCGTTCTAAACCAGCGGTATATAGTATTCGATACCATTTCATTTATTTTCGTCTATGATATTCTTAAGATTTATGATTTTAAGAGCATATTGTCACAACCCATCAAGCCGAGAGCTAGGCTACCAAATCAATTATGCATATATAAAAGTTATTAACAAACAGGTTATTGGTAGAAACAGGAGGTTACATTCGATTACATTTCAAAGATCTCGTCGTACTAGTTAGGTTCTTTACCAGGGGTTACATCAGAGAAGTTTGTTTTAAATCCTCCTATTTTGAGGTCTGGATAGTTTTTTCCGGTGTAGGACATCGTGTAGTTCTGATTGCAGTAGAGTTGTAGTTGCTTTCCTCCGCTGCATTTAAACAATAATGATTAAATAAATCAGAATGAAAATAAATTATTGTTTTTGCTAAGGAGAAATCCTTAGAAATCATGTCTAATAGTTTCGCTTACATATTTTATATCCCGTTAAAGCCAAGTAATATAAGAGACAGTTGATTACAATGTTTGTTTTTTCTAATTGAATTCCTTCAAGAAAGATATCACTAATTTTGTTACAACTCGGACACTCACAGTACTAGGAAAGTGGGTGTTATGACAGGTCTTGAACCATTCCGACTTTTAAGAATTTCTGATTAACCTAAATTACCATCCACTTTTCGGTCACTGCGACTCTAATTAGTGTCTGAGTACAGGGAAATTATCGTTCACTTATATGTAATAATAATACAGTGAAACTCCTGAGATATGAAATATTGGTTTCTTCATAACTCAAAGCCTCTTCATATCTCGGGTGCACTAGATAGTTTTCTATGATTAAAATCATAAAAAACTATTGGTCATTGAGGGATAACTATAATGTATATTATTTTCTATAATTTAAATATAGAAAACGACTTCATAACTCAAGTGCATATCGTATTTCAGGAGTTTAACTGTATTTCAATAAAAGAATGTCCATTAATTATTAGGCTGCTAATTACTCTACAGGTGTGTAGATGGCGTTAATTAAGACAGGTGGGTTGCCACAGCTGGGGTGCTGACACTGGCTCCCCACCCACTGGGAGGTACAGTGGCACT
The DNA here is from genome assembly GCA_947561585.1 of Caprella mutica. NCBI lineage: Eukaryota > Metazoa > Arthropoda > Malacostraca > Amphipoda > Caprellidae > Caprella > Caprella mutica. The sequence goes on from CANNZV010000598.1 coordinate 132,588, forward strand.
CCCCCTCCTTGCAGTGGCCTCCATTGCCACATGGAGGGAAACAGGAGGAACCTGCGGAAAAATTGGTGTGAACTTCCTCTTTGATAAATTATTTGATAGTAGATTTTGTAAATTAACCAATTGTCGGTCGGTTCCACATCTTCGGTCATATAAGAAAAAACGATAGGATAATAATTTCCATTTTTATTGATATCCATGATACCTGTAGGTATTATGGATACCAATTAAAATTAAATAATAATTATTACGTAGGTATAAAGTTTTTCTTATATGAAAAGACCGATAATTCGTAACTTACCCTAGTCTCAAACCTGTATTTGCTATCAGGTATCATAAATCATTTTTTTTTTGTAAAACTGAATGTAAGTTAATAGTATATACATAATTAGCAGAAACAGAAATACTGACTTACATTACAATATAAAATATTTTAGAAAAAGTTTCAACTGGTCAAAAATGAAAGTGTTATTTCATAATTGCGTCAACATAGTGCATATGTTCCGCGCCGTTTGCTTATTTGCACAATTTCGAGAATGCGCTGCGCCTTTTTAACCCCCTAATGCCAAGCGTGCGTTAATACCTTCATTTAATTTATTATTAAATCGAATACTGATATGTGTGTGTATCGGGCTAAGGCCCCCTTCACACTTGCGTTAGAAAAATTGCAGCATTTTTTCTAACGCAAGTGTGAAGGGCTCCGTTAAAATTAATTGCAGCTAAACTTTTTGCCATGAGCAGTTTTTCTAACGCGGCGTTGAGAAACGCAAGAGTGAAGGGGGCCTAAATAACGGCCATTTATGTTGCGAATTTCAAAACAAATGACGATTGCATTGATACTCTGAGCATAAATGGCCGTTGTGTAGTTCGTTTTATCCGCTAGTTTGTTGTTCTGCACACTTCGTGATTGTTTATTGACCTGGCAGGGGGTTTTGAAGGCCCCCCCCCTTCTTATGCACATAAATTAATATTTGATATCATAATAAATAAAGTGAAGGTATTAAAGCACACTCGGCATTGGAGGTATAAGAACACGCAGCGCATTCTTGAGATTGTGGAAATCGGCAAATGGCGCGGAACACATGCATTGCAATAAAATATTTCACCCGTAATAAAATATTATTGGTTTGGAAGGTGAAACTAACGTTAATTTGGAGTTAAGAGAGTACATACCTTCTCTCTTGAATCTGGAGAGTTTGTTGTCCTCTTCAGCTGTACTGATGGACCGCCTGGACCGTTGGACCCGCCCTTCTGAGTCTGGACTGTACGACAGCAAATGATGTGAAAAGAACACACTGAAACAAATATTGAATTTAGCATAATTAATTCTAGATTCCACGGGGTTATTGGTATATTACTCTGGTACCTGAATAATGTACTAATAGTTTAGGATACCGTTAAAGGTAATAGTGATAGACAATTATTATGGTAATTGCCGAGTTAGATGATTCAAAATTTAAAATAAAAGTTTATTAACAACTAGTGTACTTTCTCGTTAAAAATAACAGGTCATCATGAAATCCAATTTATTACCTGTTCTTAGGTTACTTTTAATGAATTCAATTACATTTTCTGCATAGTTTTATTCATTTTATAGATAAAATACATTTAAAAAGTGAATAAAAACAGGGGAATTTAAATATCAAGTCAATTTATTCCCGTGCATATCATAGTTACATTCTTCATGTTTAATACCCGTAGTGTAAAAGCGGACACCAAATAAATAAATAAACACACGAAAGAAATTATTAGTATAGAATAGATCATCACCATCCATAATTAGCTTGCTCATCTTTGTTTATTTGTCACGCTTTTTCAGTAAATCCGAAAATACTGAAAAATATGAAATCCAGTAAACCCGAAAAACTGAGAATCCGAGAAAAATTTAAAAATTCCGGAAAAAAAGAAACTCTGGAGAGAGGAAAATCTGGAAAAAAATGAAAAATCGACCATATGTTAAACGAAAATTCCTAAAAACTCGAAAATCTGGAAAAACTGAAAATGAAGAAAATTCAGAAAAAACGAATTATCGAAAAAACTGAAAAATCGAAAAACTTTAATTCGGAAAAAACGAAAATTCGTAAAAAATGAAAATAAAGAAATATGAAAAAAGACAGAAAACAGAGAAATAAGTAGGTACAGAAAAATCTGAAAAAATCTTGGATAAAAAGTGTATAGTCCGCATTTTTGATGGGTAGGTAGAAAAACATCCGGGAAAATAAAATAAAATCGTATAACCCGATGATCCGAATAACCGATTAACTGAAATATAAGAAAATATAGTAAAATCGGAAATTTATGAAAAATCCGGTTAAACTGAAAATCCGGAAAAACAGAAAATGCGAAAATCAGAAAACATAGAAAACTGGAAAAATCAAAATCGGAAAAAACGAAGATTTGGAAAGTCTCAATTCAATTCGGAAAACCGGAAGTATCGAAAATGCGGGAACCGAAAATGGGAATAACGAAAAAACTAGGAAAACCAACGATCTGGAAAACAGAAAACCCGAAAAATCCGTAATTGCATGAAAAACGGAAAAAGTAGAAATATCTATAAACAGAAAAAAAGAAATCGGTTATCAGAAAGTGTATAGGCCCGTTATTTTTGACTGGTAATACACTAGTTATAAATTACAATATATTTTTTCTTATGCGTCCTAAAATGTGGAATCGTCCGAAAATATTTTGTGGTTTGTAATTGACTATTCTTTTTAATTGATTATTCTTTGTAATTGACTATTCTTTTTAATTGATTATTCTCTTCACAATGAATACATCAACACTCACATGAGTAGTAATGAAATGACTGCTATAATGTGCCGCACAAATCTCGTCGCTAGAGGGCGCTGTAGACACAACCGTGGCAACATTTAGTTAGGTAGGTAGAGTCACTGGTAACTAATCACGCTATTTCGATATAAAAAAATGAGAGTCGATATAGAAGAAATCTATACAAAAACAAGGGTACGTTATTTTTATTTGCTTAAAATGACAATTTTGTTTAATTGAAAAACACGTTTTTTATATATAAAAAATAGAATAGTTATAAAAAAAATCCCGCTATATCGATATCGAGTTTGAACCTTTTTCTGGAAGAAATTTTTTTCCAGTACATATTCTTTTAAAATAATACCCTTTCCAAAAAAAATCAAAACAAGCAATAATATTAGTAGTAAGATATGAACTTAGGAAACACGGAGAATATTTTCTAGTTGCGCTTCACTAGTAATAAACGGAGTTAATATGGAGACAGCAGAGGGCTAATTGAGAAACAATTTCAATGTCCTGGTTTATCTGTTACTTGCCAGAGGTACGTGATGGAACAGCAAATACACCTTCAAAACATTGCCAATGTTTGTAAATTAATGTGGTATATCATCACAAAACACACACAGCTAAAATGCTCTCTCTTTGCTTGCGAATCATATTTACAGTTTAAAAAAGTGAAAATGGTAAGATTTTTTTCGGAACGACGAAAAATTTGTAAGATTAGAAATGATAGGAAATAAAAAAAACTGCGATTGGTGAAACTAAAATGCACTGACTTTTTAATACCTGCTAATAATTCCTCTAGTTTTTTAAATGTGAACATTTCTGACCATTCTTGTAAATTTCTTTGAAATCTATTAAATATTTTTAAATAACTATCGCTAAGAAACTTTGCTAATATTGCAACTACCTCCTTAATTACGACAAAAGTTGGTGCGCGCAATTGCCGATTTGTGATATCTTAAGATTGCACTGCGCGTTTTTAGGATCCCCTTACGGTGATATAACGGCAAACCTAATCCACCAAATAAAAGTTAATTTGATATATAGAGTAAATAAAGGTAATAATAGGCATGCTGAAATAATGAAAATAGAGGAAGAAATATGCAGTAGGTAATATGTATTAGAATTAGGAAAAAGGAGGGTCGTGTCCGTGGTGCTAGGACAATTCGTCGTACAAGATTCGCCGCGGACAATTCTTCGAAAACGATTCGTCGCGGACAATTCATCGCCATATTTTCCATTTAGCCATATTTCATATTATAATTTGTTTCATGATTCATTTCGCCATTTATTCGCCATATTTTTCATTTCTTTCTTTCAAATCTTCAAATTAATAAATGATACAATATGTACAAAACTTGGTATCTACAATACAATAGATTTTACTAATGAATAAGTAATCTTCCATTATTTCGAAATTAATTATTAAATATGTGAAATAAATAAAAACAATTAAATAATAAAACAATATCAAGATTTGGTATCAACAATACGAGTAATTGATATAAATCTTAAAACCTCAGATTATTATTATTATATTCAAGGTTTAAAAGTTGTCCCTATCCACTACGAGGTGATCCAAAGAGACATGAAGAGAAGAAGGCCTTCTTAGAAGAGGGGACAGTGAAAGTACGCTCCATGCACTAGGTCGACTACTCGGCTACCACAGGTAACCGTGTCGACCCAGCGCATGGATGGCAAGAATAGACACCCATGGATAAGAGACCTACACAGTCAGTCTGCTTATCCATGGATATAGCAAGGCAGAAGGAAGAGGAAATAAGAAGAAGAATTTGAGGAGAGATACAAAGGGAAGCTGAAGAAAAAGAGCGCCAAACTAAACAAAACCTAAGACCTACAATATAACAAAAAGAAGGCCTACCTAAGGGTAGCCTCGGGACAATGAGGGGGGGGATCGGCAATAATGTTTAAAACCCCTAGTCTGATAATCAGACCCCCTGCCCCTTAAAACCTCAGATCAAACCGACTTAAAATCTCTGGATGCAATTTGAAAAATTAAAAAATGATTTAAAATCGTGTTGAATTTTAGTTAAAAATTTATAAATACGAATATAGAAAAAAAAATAGAAAACTGTATTCGATGAATTGTCTCTGCGACGAATTGTCCGGACACGGGTGTCCAGGGGGAGGGGGTTGGTGCTTATATCCTGCACCTGATAAAACGAGCAAGTGCCCCTACAACGATACCTAGATTGCCGAACGATTACAAGATCCTAAAAACTCGCAGCAGAATCATAAGATAGCGCATAATCGACCAATTGTGCGGAACATATATGCATCGAAAAAAGCACTCACACTTCGAATAAAGAGAAAACATATGAACATAAACTGAAATAGAAAAACTTAAAATACTGACGACAAATGTGATTGAAGAATTAACTTCGCATATGTTTAAATTATTTACCATTATTATCCAGACCACTCTGGTAACGCGCACCGATGTCCCTTTCACAGGAGCGTTTTTCTCATGCCACAACAAAAAAGATGGAGAATACAAAAACTCTAGGACTGAAGAAATGTGTGTGTTTTGTAAACTGCCACGTGTGAAATAGACATAAAGGATTAGTAAACGTAACGAATCGGGCCATTACCTTACAGGTGAGTTCACTGTAGTATCTTACAGGTGAGTTCACTGTAGTACCTTACAGGTGAGTTCACTGTAGTACCTTACAGGTGAGTTCACTGTAGTATCTTACAGGTGAGTTCACTGTAGTACCTTACAGGTGAGTTCACTGTAGTACCGTACAGGTGAGTTCACTGTAGTACCTTACAGGTGAGTTCACTGTAGTACCTTACAGGTGAGTTCACTGTAGTACCGTACAGATGAGTTCACTGTAGTACCTTACAGGTGAGTTCACTGTAGTACCTTACAGGTGAGTTCACTGTAGTCCTTACAGGTGAGTTTTAGTTGTTTACGTTTTATTTCTAAATTACATTGTTGTTATTTAATTAAGACATCCAATAAATAGATTTAATTTTTTTACATTTTCGTAATATTTTATAGAAATCCTATATTGAATTTATAAATAAATTTTATCTTCTAAAGTTATAAATAAAATAAGGTTTGTTTATTTAATTTTCTTCGTACCGTATGTATTACCTCGTGTTCAACCTTGACCTGGCGATTGAAAATGTTCCGCTCAGTGCTTCGTCGTACGATGGCATGGAAACGTACCTATTGATTAATACACTGCCAATATACACCATTTATTTTTAATATACTTTCTGTCTATTGATATTGTTTAACAAAAAGTGATAAAATGACAATGAATATAGTTAATATCAATAAAATTAATTGACTAAGATTAACCATTTTTTTTATTAAAAGTTGCCCCGTACAGTACAAACCGGAAGATAACGTGTAACGTGTAATTCAGTGACTGTTAGATGTCATACGAAGACGGTCAGTGAAATCATGGAGCGGCACTCACTAAACCGCGGAAAAACTTCTTCCGGAGAATGAAAAACCTATCCAAAAATAAGAGTAAGTATTAATTTCATTTTTATTAACCAGAACAATTATTTATAACTCATTACTTGATCAATTTTTACTAATCAAATAATAATTACTATTTTTGATCACCAATTTTTCAAGACAAAATTCGAAGTAATAAAAACAGAATAAAATCAGAAGAAATTAAAGTGGCCGAAACTCAAATTAACGAATGTGAATCCCGTCGATCGAAACCAGTGAAGAGAATGGTGGCTGCGACGATTGCAGCATTGACAGCCTTTCTGTGAGTAGATAAATTAAACTATCTTCTATAATTACCTTTACAAATCTTACAAATTTGTCGTCGTGTACCCAGACTATTTTTTGTAATATCTACCAGCATCACAATTGGTAAAGTTTCTTTTGGAAATGTGAAATTAGTAAACAGTGAAATACTCATTACGCTTTTCTTTGAGTCTACTTACCTTGGTTACCTTCTACTAGCGTGTTATTACAACAAACTTTAATGGCCGTACACACGAATGGTTTTTAAGTCTTTCCACCAGACTTTTTGTAAAGCTCCTTCTACTTTTTCCACGATACTTTTGACTTATATAAGAAAAAACTATATAATTATTATTTATTTCCGTTGGTATCCATGATACCTGCAGGTATCATGGATACCAACTAAAATAAATAATAATTATATCGTTTTTGATATTATTCAAAAGACTTGTGGGGTGGGGAAAAGTAGGAGGAGCTTAACAAAAAGTCTGGTGGAAAGACTTAAAAAAACCCTGCGTGTGTACTGCCCTTTAAACATGAGAACATCAAGTCACTCCAGGCAGTAACGGGTCTAGAAAGTATTCGTAACTAACTCAGTAGTCATAGGGATGACTAAATAAACAAAGCAGAGGATGATCTATATAGGAAAAATAAAATTAAAATACCAATTAAATAATCATTATTATATATTTTTTTCTTAAGTGTTCGAAAATTAGGAACTGACCGGTAATTCAGAACGTACCCTACATTTTATTGATTTAGGAAGATAATATTTTACTCTGATGTCTAAATGAATCTTTTTAATTAACTTTTTTCTCTGATAATATCCATGACTTCGGATACCAATTAAAATAACGAGCTAAAATGCTATTTGTTTCTTATATGAAAATGTTTAACCGTCAGACAACTCGGAACCTATAATGCCCGACGTTCGAAATAATACTATAATTAAAATGTTGAATTCTGTTACAGGTTTGTCGTTGTCAGCAATCAACAAATTGTTTCTGGAATATCAAATGAAGGTAATTAATCACCTTTTCTATTTTTGTTAGTGTTCAATATTTATAATTAAAATGTCTATATATTGGAAATTTTCAAATACATTACGATGAAATGTAGAATCGAAACTTTTCTGTTGTACAAATGAAAATACGTAACTCAAAATATTATTCAATTTCTATAGGTTTAGTTACCCCTTTGGAAGATTTAAATGTTCCTGATTCACGTCAAGAACACAGAAACGAGTACGCGACACTGGAAAACAATGGCAAAGACTTTACAGAAAATGAATCCGAAACTTCTAAGTCTGGAAGAAAAAAGGGAAAATCAGCTAGACCAAAACCAAACGTAAAAGGCGATCCAGTTACTATCACCGAAAGTGAAGAACTGGGAAAGGTTTACTCTACTGACACGGAAAGTTGGTCTGATGATGGCAAGCTACACTGTATTAAAGACAGTGAAGACCAGATAACTTGTCATAACGCTGACGACGAAGAACATAGCGATCATGAAGTACGAGTCGATCCAAAACACCATACGAAGAAAAAGAAGGAAAATGCAGGAGATAAAAAACAAGCAAACAAAGCATCTAAATCGAAGAAGAAATTTGTCGAACCAAAGATTGTAAAGCCGAAAGTAACCAGTCATAACGGCATGAACTCAGATTTGCCAACTGTGAAAATTAGAAATGCGAACGACTTTAAACCGTTAAAAAAAGTCAGCAATAGTTCTAATGAAAAGTCAAATGTGATCAATAAAAAAACGACTAAGTCTCAAAAAGATGATAAATCATATAGTTCACAAAAAGATGATAAATCAACTTCTAGTTCTCAAAAGATGAAACTTGATTGGGGCAACATTGGAGTTCCAAATGTTGTCAACTCGAACACTGGAGAACGCAAGTCGGTACAGGACCTAACCAGTGATGAAGAAGTTGATATTGAGTCACTTATATCAATTCATTACACTCCAAATGTATCTAATCATAAGAAGAAAACAGAACAATTCGAGTCTGTTCAGCAAATACTAGAGGATTTAGCGAACAAGGACTATCTGAACCTCGAATCGGACAATGGAAGCGAATCTCACACTCTGTGGCCGAACGACAATGCGTGTCGCAAGTAAAATCAAATTATCTATATTCTTTGGAATATTCACACTATTATGATATGTGCATAACTTATTCACTTTTAATTCTTTGTCAGAATGGAAATAAAGTTTGGGATGAATATCCCTGAAGTGGACTTGGTTTCTTACCCTCAGTCTGGAAGTCATTGGTTGCGCTATTTGTTGGAAGCAATAACAGGCATCTTCACAGGACGATCTGAAGTCGAAACCAAACTACTGGGTAAATGAAACACATTTTAATAGCTAATTGTAGTTGAATATAAAAATGTCTTAGAATTATTATATCTGATTGTCATCCAAAAATTATCTACACCAGATTCTGTAAGACCAGGCGATGGCGAACCATCCTACACTCGGAGAACCCTGACGTCTATCACAGACTCTCTATCGTCTAACAAAGGAGTTAAAAGTCAAGTCTCCCAAGGATCTAGGGACGGAGTTCCTGCTATTCTCCTTATTAGGGATCCACAACAGTATGTATATCTAACGAGATATACTATGTAATGATATGTCTATTACATGAAACACTTACCTTTGATTATTTCAGATCTATAACACGGAATTGGATATCAGTGAATTCACCAAAACAGAAAACCTCAAACCATGAAATTTTTGATACAGAAGGTAATAGATTTCAATGTTCCATTTGAGTTTCTTGTGATATGCACTAAGTTAGTATTTTTCATCTACCTAAGTTTTATTACGTGATTATGACAATAATGAATCGTTTAACAGCAGATTTTCTAATTTTATTCCAGACTTCCACAAGTTTTTTGCTACAGAAATAAAAAAATGGCAACTCGTAAGGATATCGTGTTACCTATCTCCAATATTTTTATTTTCAATCGTTAACTCTTATTATATCAAATCTATTTTTCTTCTAGATGTACACAAACAGACTCATTTGGTCGAAAAAAGTACACGTGGTACACTACGAACATCTGAGACAAAGACCACTGGTTGAAATCTTGAAAATCCTCCAATTCTTGGAAATTTCCAAACCATCTACCGAGAGAATCGACTGTACCAAAAAATACATTTACGAATCCAGCAACAATGAACGCACGCTTGTGAGTAGACTTTTTGCATAATTTAGAAGGAAATGTTCATAATACCGAATGCAATCAAGTTTAAACTTGAGTCATATTGAAATAAACTTTCAAAATGCATTCATTGAGTATATGTATTGTGTTTAATCGACTCGATTAGTGTAATTTGATGAAAGTGGTGGAATATATTTTTGAATAATGGTCCAAATTGTACTCTACTTTATACCCCCAAGGCGATTAACCCCTTCCAAATGATGTACTTGGCGAGGTGTTTTTGAGATATTTTCCGTTAAATCACACACATGTGTCTTCTTTCATACATTCGAACACATGTGTACTCTTACATTAGTTAAGCAAAATTGTGAATTATTATTTAATAAGCTAGTTTTAATTGACTTTTTTAAATATTTTTGACAGTATGACCCGTACACCACTTTGGAACAAGATGCTCTGTGGTCAGCTACCACTCGAGTCTCAGGACTGCTGTCTCTGCATCAATTCCAACTGCCGTCCTACTTCATACACCCCGAACACTACCCTCCTGATAGGGCATACAGGGAGCATAGCAACTTCAAAAAGAAATCTCTATTCAAGAGTAAACAAGAATTGTAAAAGAGAGGCTTCAACGGTGAAAGTTTTCTGATAGGAGGAGCGCGCGTCTGGTAGGGGTAGTGCGCGTCTGATAGGGGTAGTGCGCGTCTGATAGGGGTAGTGCGCGTCTGATAGGAGGAGCGCGCGTCTGATAGGGGTAAATCGCCTCTGATAGGGGTAGTGCGCGTTTGAAAGGAGTATTGCGCGTCTGAAAGTGGTAGTGGACGTCTGAAAGGGGCAGTGCGCGTCTGAAAGGGGTAGTGCGCGTTTGAAAGGAGTATTGCGCGTCTGAAAGTGGTAGTGGACGTCTGAAAGGGGCAGTGCGCGTCTGAAAGGGGTAGTGCGCGTCTGATAGGGGTAGCGCGCTGAAATTTCTCATTAGACATTAATAGATTTATGACTGCCATTATTTTATAATCTATAGTGTGAACATATTTAATTAAATTAATTTACATCAGCTACTTCTTTGACCCTAATAATTGTTACTAGTAAGTTAAAGTTAAATTGCTGGAAGAAGAAGAAAAAAAAACAATTTCTCGAATGATTAATTTACTCAGTGTTTGAAATTTTAAATATTAAAGAAATACTCTTTGCCTGTACTAGGCAATTGCCGATAATTTTCTATACAATTAAATATATAACAAGTAACAGTTTATTTGAAGAAATATCAATATTGCTAGATTAAGCTTCTTTTTTTTTAGGATTTTCAAATATTATATCTATCAATGATGAAAAATAAGGTTTCACTAATGGAATTCAGACCAATTTTCGGTAAATTCCTAGTTTACGTCCCTAATTGATTTAGGGACGTGAACTAGGAATTTACCGAATTTTCTGCTACTTTGATTATTTGGGCAATTGATCGTTCGTTCGTTTGAGCAACTTAGGGCCGTACACACGTAGGGTTTTTTAAGTCTTTCCACCAGAGTATTTGCTAAGCTCCTCCTACCTTCTATGATACTTGCAGGTATCATGGATACCAACTAAAATAAATAATAATTATATTTTTTTCATATTCTTGTGGAAAAAGTAGGAGGAGCTTAGCAAAAAGTCTGGCGGAAAGACTTATAACACCCTACGTGTGTACGGCCCTTAACATGGCACCCTACTATTGATATTGATTGCATTTTTTCTCTTTCTCTCTTTATTATTATTTCTCTTTCTTTATTATTTTTGGTTGGGGTTAATTTTCAAATTAGATGTGACGTTGTTACCTAACTTTAAAATAATTTTCGAATAAGGATGAAGAAAACCTGAGAACAAATAATTTCCCTCCACTAAGAGATACTATATTACAGAGGCAATGATTAAAATTTGAATCTCAAAGAATGTGTGTTATTTTTCATCATTATTGTATAAGAGCTTTTTTTGTGGAGGTTAAAAAAAAAAGCAAGTAGAATCCCTGAGGTATACATCCCATAAAAGTTGAGGCGAGAGTACATTTTAATTGAATTTACCCTGGCATCATAAACACATCGCTATACTCGTCCATTTAAAACTAAATTAATTAAATTTGTTGAGTTCTGATGATTAGTGATGAAGCTATAGGTGAAAAGATCCCCTCAAACTACTACAATCATAGCTAATAAAGTAAGTCACATACAATACCTGAAGGAGAATAAAAGAAAATTATTAAAGAGAATATATTTCAATAAACTAGTATATATTAGTGCAATCATTTAATTTTGTACATTAGTAACTATAAATTTAAAATTTAAGATTAAATATAAAATTGTGAGCAGAGAAACAAATAAAGCACCAAAGAGTGAATGAAGTGAAATATTTTTTATATATAACTATTTTCCCATAGGTATAAACTCTTTAATAAATTTAATAGATTCTATAATTCGAGAAACAAATGTCAGCCATCAAAAAACCGTGCAAGGGAATGTTAAAATTAGGTACAAATTTATTTATCTGGAATGACTGAAATATTTATTAATAGGACCAGTGCAAATTTTTTAAAATCTTAAATGTAAATAAAACTTATTCGGAAACGAACAACCTCAATATATTATATAATTACGCCCTCTAGCGGTGAAAATATCTAGCTACATGTGTGCGTTTGTCACGTTTGTGTTCACAATATTTGTCACCAAATAAAAGACAACGCCATCTAGCGGTACAACTGAGTATTTATTAATTTCAATAAAGAATTTCCCATTGTTTTCATTTCTAGAATGAGCCCTAATAATGCACGTCTATTAGTTAATATTAAAATGAAGTAGGAGAAAAGTTGCACTGGGCCTTTAGTATGTTTAGGACGAACCAATTATATTTTAGAGAATTTTAACCATCGAGACCAGCGACGAAAATTGCCACTGGTGACATTATAATTAGGGTCAAGTTAAACAAGTTTCGAATTATTGGTCAGTTCCAAGTCTCCGGTCATATAAGAAAGAACGATATTATAATAATTATCAAATCGGTTTTTTCATTATATGTCCGAAGACATGAAACTAACCGATAATTGGAAACTTACCGTGTATCATTTTTTCAAAACCATGGTTATCATAATATAAATTTCAAGCTTGGTCAAGGATGACTAATAGTGTTTTAATCTGACACCCAAAATGGTTCATTAAATGCTAAGTTGAGCTTAAAATACTTCACACTATAAGAATGCATAAAACTAGATAGAAAAATAAGTATAAAAATAGATTTGTAGAGAGTGACCCAGGTAAAACATTCCTTTGGACAACACTGTCCCAAATGTTACAACATTGCTCCAATATTGTTACAACATAGTCCCAATATTGTTACAACATAGTCCCAATATTGTTACAAAATAGTCCCAATATTGTTAAGACATTGCCCCAATATTGTTACAAAATAGTCCCAATATTGTTAAGACATTGCCCCAATATTGTTACGACATTGCCCCAATATTGTTACAACATTGCCCCAATATTGTTACAACATTGCCCCAATATTGTTACAACATTGCCCCAATATTGTTACAACATTGCCCCAATATTGTTACAACATTGCCCCAATATTGTTACAACATTGCCCCAATATTGTTACAACATTGCCCCAATATTGTTACAACATTGCCCCAATATTGTTACAACATTGCCCCAATATTGTTACAACATTGTCCCAGGGAAAATTGTTAGCTACAAGGGAAAAGGCACATTCTTTTATAAAATAGTTAAGATTAATAGAATTACGTATAGCTACATTTGAGTGAACGGTAAAAACAACCACCAATAGTTGTAAATGCAGAACACAGTGAACGGTAAAAACAACCACCAATAGTTGTAAATGCAGAACACAGTGAACGGTAAAAACAACCACCAATAGTTGTAAATAAAGTGCACAGTGAAGAGTTAAAACAACCACCAATAGTTGTAAATAAAGTGCACAGTGAAGGGTTAAAACAACCACCAATAGTTGTAAATAAAGTGCACAGTGAAGGGTAAATTATGCGTAAATTACATCTTTTAACAACTAAATTTTGGTAATGAGACTAGAAATGAAGAGAGAGCATCCATCAAAAATTTAACTAATCAACTTTAAATATTTAACCATTATAGTAGCTAGCTATTTAAAATTAACTAAATAGTAAAGCTATTAAAAAAATTCTATAAAATTCTAAACAGGAAAATTTAATTTCATAAAATATCTAACCTTAATAGAACAATAAACATATTGATTGTTAGTTTTGATTATATCTATTTAATTAATTTTAATATCTGGTATAGAAATAAGAAAACTTAATAGTTTAGAATTATCATAACAATATAACCATTTAAACTATCTAATACGAATTAACTGAACAAATAAACTATAAAACCAAAACACAAATCATTCTCATTAGTAAAAACATGCAGAAAACAAAACACTATTAAATAATTATCAACAAATTAAAATACATGCAAAAACAATTCAACTTAAGACAATAATATTGAGTACCGATTAACTGTATTGGTAAATAACAAATGGTTGACTTTTAAACATGGTTGTGACCAAATTAAGTCTGAAAATATTTTTGCTGAATAATAAAGAAATAACTCAAAACTTTTTCACTGAACGGTGAATAAAGTTACAAAATATCAGTAATTAAAGAAGCTAATTGCAGTTGGTATCAAACTGTAAAATGATTACCTAATTTAATCTCGCACATTAACAGTAACTGAAATATTATATCTGATGGATATATAAACGAGATATAAAATATCGAAGTTTAGGTCCATTAGTCAGTTAGAACTACTGTAGGCATTCAGTAGACCTAAGGTAGGCCTAAGATCGACCTAATAAAGTAGGCATAGTGGAAGACTAAAAAAAGCAACAACAACACTACAGATTACTCACAATTGGAACACAATCAAGTACCTATTTCAATCCATCAATCTGAGTAAATTTTCTCTGTTTGATGAGAATTCGTTCAGTATTTTGCTCCAGATTCTTCCATGAGTTGCTTCTCAAGAATTTCCAGACGAGCCAACATTGGTTCATAAACCTGTGGGGGAAATAAATGAGAAAATTTTAAGAAGAGGATACATTTGTCAATTCTTTATTAATTAGGATATTTTCATTAACAACTCTGATAAGATTATAAAGACCTGAACATGAAGAAACATTACCTACTATTAATGCAGCAATAGAACATACAAAAAAGTAATACAATCTGAATAGATTCCTTCACAATTACATAGCCTAGTTTTAGAATTATGTAGTAGTTTTTATAAGTTAAGTGTAGCTAACTAGATTTACGGGTTGATAGGGTAAGTTACGAACTATCGGACAGTTCCACATCTTCAGTCACATAAGAAAAAAAAAAATTATTTAGCTAACTTTTTTAAATTGGTGTCTATGATTCCTGCAGGTATCATGGATACCATTAAAGATTAAATAACAAAAATTAGCTATACAGTTTTTTCTTATATGACTGAAGATATGAAACCGTCCGATACCTAGCAACTTAGCGGAGGTGTGGAACTTACCTTGGCAGCGTCAGCATTGGGTTTAACAGATCCAGTGAGTACAGGACCTGGAATGATTTTATGATAGTCAGGGAAGGATCCTTCATCTCTCTTGCTCTTCTTCTCACCTTCTTCAGTAGTTTCTGGTTCCTCTGAAGAGGTACCTAGAAAATAGACTAGCATTATTGGTCACTAGAGTAAGGGAGTTGATTTTGGATCTATTTTTAGAGTCAGAATATGTTTGTTAAAAAGCCTTTGAAATTTAAACTTGCCTTCCTTTTCAGTAGCATTGATTTTCTCTTCATTTTTTGCAGACATCAAGCCATGCTTGGCTCTATAAGCTCCTCCTAAAGCAGCTGAGTTACTAACATCCTGCAAATAAAAATGAATCACTCTTAGGATTAATTATCCAATCATAAAGACTGTCTTTTTTAGCTAATTCAGTTTAAATTTCCATAAGAAAATAGCACTTCAGAAAATTCTTCACTCACCATTGTGTAAACAGTCTTATTGAAAACATCAGCTAAAATCTGCAAAATTGCTTTATTCTGCGATGCACCTCCTGTAGCCAAAATCCTCCTACTTTCAGCAGCACAGCCAAGCCTGTCCAAATGTAGCCTCCTGGAGAGCATTTGACTCTCTACCAACGCCCTCACTTCAACCTCCTGGCTGCTAAACCTAGAGACTCTCTCCTCGGCTTTGTTGTATCTATGAATACCTAGTAGAGGCGGGCAAATCTCTCTCACTGGGTAGAACAAAGCCATGTTTTGGTAGTTGCCTCTGGGAGTGGTAGCAAGCAACTCGCTGAAAATATCCCAGCTTCCACCAGCGCATTTGTTGCGGACTTCTTCTCGTGTCAGAGAACCGTTGGAGAAGCAGAGCATTGCCATGTAAGCATCGGTGTTCACGGGATTGACAAAAACGTGTCCTTCGAGTCCTGGTTTGGGATCAGCGAGAGACATGAAGACTGTGTCACTCGTCCCTAAACTGATGGCAACATCCCCCACACCAATACCAAGAGCAGCAAGGGAAGACGGGTTGTCACCAGTGAAAGCTATTATCTTGCAGTCAGCATTAAAGTTGTACCTTTGAACAAAGAAGTCAGCAATGGTGCCAACAACTGTATGACTTGGCACAGGCACACCCAGTAGATTCCTCAACTTCGAACCACTCAGTTCACAACAAGGGTCATTCCAATCTTTGGTTTTGATGTCCAGGAGGTTCATACCAGAGCCATCACTGTAGTCAATAGGAGCATATTCACCTAGAAGGAGAGAACATGCAAAACTGCTCACCAAGGAAATTCTCTCCGTGTTATTGTAAACCTCCGGCTGATTCTGAAACACTTTGGCAATTTGGTTGCCAGTGAACCTCTCGTAAGCCCTGGAACCAGTGATGTTAGCCAGTTCTTGAGCTCCTCCTATCTTCTTCTCCAAATCTCTACACTGTAGAGTGGTGGAGGTGTCCATCCACACAGGACTGTTTGGTTTGGAGAAAGAGGACGAGTTCAACTGATGATGGAGGAATTTAGCAGAGTCCAAATTGGAGAGAATTTCAGAGGTTCCTTTTCTCCACCAGACACTGCCGTGTTGCTGACCACTACCACTTATGGCAGCCACTGCATTGAAGTCTGTGCCTTCCACCCTGAGTTTGTCCAGCACCATATCCAGTGCTTTGATCCACATCACAACTGGAGAGCATATCTCTCCAGAAGCAGTCTCCATAACACCTCCATGAGTTCTGCAATAAAAATAAAAATAATGCCATAGCTGATGCTTTAAATTGATATTTTATCTAATGTTTCAAAATTTTAATAAAAAATTATTTTCAAGTTTCGATATGTAACTTTGAATTAGTATATTATAAGCCATTTTATTATTGAATACATTTTTGAAACAAAAAATTCAGCTTCTAATTAAACTTTCTTTAAGCTTACCTGAATTCAGGCAACTCTGAATCAAAATTGACAACAGCTTCATGCAGCAACTTCAAATCCTCCCCAATAACAAGAGCTTTAACCTGCAATTTTCAAGGTTTGACTTTGAGGAAATTTTATGAGTATCTTCCTAATGTTTGAAAACTTTATAGACTTTTGGAGGCTGATGAAAATAAATAATTTATTTTAAATAATAAATGCTAGCTACTAGGGTGAATTAGGAATTATCGTTCAGTTTCACATCTTCGGTCATATAAGAAAAACAGATATAAAAATTAAATAAAAATTATTATATAGGTTTTTCTTATATGACCGAAGATGTGAAACTGACCGATAATTCGTAACTTACCCTAGATGTATTCTTACATAGAAGTTGAAAAAATGAATAATTCAGACAAGAAAATATCATATTTTTGGAATTACACAAACATTAGCTAAATATAATAAAAAATTTGATTTAGAAATTTTTTGATGCAAATTTAACAGATGTATGATAACTTGAAAATGAATAGCTACATATAGCTAACAGCAAAAGCAGAAAATTTATATATGAAGCCATATATAAACAAAAATCTCAAATGAAGTCAGGAAGATACTTTATGATATTATTTTTGTTTAAAAGAGCTACAGATGAATAATTAGCTTCATGCTACATACCTGTTGTGTACTGAAGTCGAACCCAAGGAAATTGTTAGCTTTCACTTCCTCACTGGAATCCATTTTCACCAAATTAGTCTAACAATCTACTAGGTACTACAGTGCATTGACCTGTAATATCACAATTATTAAATATAATAAACTTGTGTGAGAAAAATCAATAATTTTTTACTGTATAATATATTTAAATGAATTAAAAATTAAATATCTAGAGACTGATTGTGCATGATTGCAGACTGGTCTGAAAAGTATAGTAGGATTAATGATTAATCCTGCATCCAAGTCCTATTTAATTCCTATGTTCCCATGTTATTTGCTGCACCCAAATCTCAATTTCTACAGAAATTCTGGATCTGTGGAGACATTCTTTTCAGACTGGAAAATGGGAGATATTTGGGATATTCAGACTCCATGATGATGTTTTAGACTCATAGAGTATGTCAGTTAAAAACTTAAAACCAAATAATTTGCTTACATTTCATTGATTTCAAATGGTCAAAACTCAGATTTAATGATTTATCATATTCATATGTAAATGTTACATATAATTGGCTTATAAATTGAATTAATTCCCACTAATTTCCTAGCTATTGCCTATGTCTGGATGTTCCCAACTTCCAAAGTTAATTTTGGCTAGAAATTTTCAAAAGTGAGGCATGAGCCAAATTGAAATTGGAGCAGGTTAGGATTTCTGTGAAATTTTGGCTTTCAGTTTGCCACTGCAAGCCTCTAAAAGTTACAGACTTTTCCAGAAGAAAGCTGAAAATATCCCAGTCTGCGGAAACTGGTAAATTGTTCGTAGAGATCTCTTATACTGTTTATAGCAAAATTAATGTAAATATAGGAATTAAATCAAAATGATTCAGATAGAATATCCCAAATATCTCCGATATTCCCAGTCTGCACAATGCGTCTCTTCTCCCACAGAGATTTTAATTTGAGCTCACCATTAAAATGGCGAGTTTGGACATGCTTTATTACCTGGAACATAGGAATAATGATCTCCCACAGAGATGATAGATCTACAATTTCTAAAATTCCCAGTCTTCAGAATATGGGAGATATTTTGGATATTCTCTCAAATCTCTCCGAACAATTTTGAATGAATTCCTATAATTAGCCAATTACATTAATTTTGCTATGAACACTTTTAAATTAATCCCTATATTTAAATCAATTTTGCTACAAACAGAAGAAGAGATCTCTACGAACACTTTACCAGCTCTGCAGTCTGCAGACTGGAAAATATGAAAATCAACCAATCCAAGTTCCAACCAACAGCACAGCAGGGCAACCAGTCTGAAAAGTAGAGCAGGATTTGTCACTTATGGATTAATCCTGCGCCCAAGTCCTATTTAATTCCTATGTTCCCATATTATTTTCAACTTAATTTGCTGCGCCCAAATTCCAATTTCTGTAAAAAATCCTGGGTCTGAGGATACCTACTTTTCAAACTGGCAGGGCAACAGTCAAGTGACTCTGGCAGTCAACATTGACTCAACAAGAATTAAGAATCAATTTATTTGGCTAAATTATCCACTAAGATTTTCCAAAATTATCCACCAAAAATTAATGATAACATAGGAATAAAAAGCTAAATAAATAAAAATCTACATTATCTACCGAGTACTGACTTTCCTATAAATTAAAATATTATCTAATTTATCTACAAATTCTTTCCAAACAACTACTAACAGTCTAACACAGACTACCAGTAACAGGCAACAGGCCAACAGCTAACTGAGCCTAACTGCTAACTCTGACTCATTTTATGAAGTTATGAACTAATAGCTTAAGAGTCAGTAGTTACAAATTTGAATTAAAATAATTACTGGGACGGCACTGAAGTGGCACGGTCACCCGTGGGCAGAGATGGGCGAAAAGTACATCGAAAGTACTTAAGTACTAAGTACAAGTACTCGTAAATCAATCACTCAATGTACTTGAAGTAGTTGCCCAAGTACTCAAATAAAAAAGTACTTTCAAAGTACAAGTACCAAGTACTTTTTAAAGTACTTTTAAGTACCAAGTACATTTACTATACAATTTAAAAACTAATAATTTATACTGTTAACTCTTATAGTACATCTTCTCAGTGACTCTTTTCTCTGATAGTACATCTTCTCAGTGACTCTTTTCTCTGATAGTACATCATCACAGTGACTCTTTTCTCTGATAGTACATCTTCTCAGTGACTCTTTTCTCTGATAGTACATCATCACAGTGACTTTTCTCTGATAGTACATCTTCTCAGTGACTCTTTTCTCTGATAGTACATCATCACAGTGACTCTTTTCTCTGATAGTACATCATCACAGTGATTCTTTTCTCTGATAGTACATCATCACAGTGACTCTTTTCTCTGATAGTACATCATCACAGTGACTCTTTTCTCTGATAGTACATATTCTCAGTGACTCTTTTCTCTGATAGTACATCATCACAGTGATTCTTTTCTCTGCTAGTACATCATCACAGTGACTCTTTTCTCTGACCGTACATCATCACAGTGACTCTTTTCTCTGATAGTACATCATCACAGTGACACTTTTCTCTGATAGTACATCATCACAGTGACTCTTTTCTCTGCTAGTACATCATCACAGTGACTCTTTTCTCTGGCAGTACATCATCACAGTGATTCTTTTCTCTGATAGTACATCATCACAGTGACTCTTTTCTCTGATAGTACATCATCACAGTGACTCTTTTCTCTGATAGTACATCATCACTGTGACTCTTTTCTCTGATAGTACATCATCACAGTGACTCTTTTCTCTGCTAGTACATCATCACAGTGACTCTTTTCTCTGATAGTACATCATCACAGTGATTCTTTTCTCTGATAGTACATCATCACAGTGACTCTTTTCTCTGATAGTACATAATCACAGTGACTCTTTACTCTGATAGTACATCATCACAGTGACTCTTTACTCTGATAGTACATCATCACAGTGACTCACTGTACACGTCCACACGCTTATAATTCGTCAATGTGTTTGGTAAATATTGGTTGTGATATCTAGGTATCATAAAATAATTATATTCAATGTAGTACTTAAATTGGTTAACATAACTCATAGTCTCTATACATGATTGTATGTCAGAATATATGAATATTCACCGTCACATAAAAGTATACAATGTCTTACAGTCTTAGTTTTCGATTCTACTGTTTGACAAAGTTTTCAATTTTACTGCTTGACAAACAATTTTCCAACATGTTGGACCTCTTCAAACTCTAGTTTTTATCCAGATGCCAAGTAAAATAGTATGTCTCATAAACTCACCATTTGTCTCACCAGCTCTCTCCAAAATTCAACAAATTCTCTCCAAAATTATCAAATTTTCATAAATTCTCTCCAAAATAACATTGTAGCATAGGAGAAAAATAGATAAAACTCGCCATTTGCATTTGAAGGGCTCAAAATAACAGTCAAAAACTCGCCATTAAAATGGCGAGTTTGGACATGCTTTATTACTTGGTCCAGTTGCTGTAAATACAGTTTTGATGAGAAAAAGAATTAATTTTGTAGAGATTTTAGAACTAATCTTTTAAAATCTCTTGACTGAAAGGAAAAATGTACTTTGCAAAGTACTTTTTACTTGGAAAGTAACAAGTAATTGTAAAAAGTACTTCTAAGTAATTATTCAAAGTACTTTTCAGAAAGTTCTTCAAGTAGTACCTACTTGAAGTACTTACTTGTTACTTAGTACTTTTACTTGGTACTTGGGAAGTACTTTCCCGCCCATCTCTGCCCGTGGGTAGGACCGTAGGGAGTGGTCTTTGACAAACGTCAAACAGTTACAAATTTAGTTCACTTACAAAGGGATATAAAAATAATACCGCCTAGGTTTCAATAATTTATAATCAACAACAAAAAGAAAGTAGCCAAGCCTAATGCCAATGTCTATTTAATTTATTTTGGTATTGCTGTTGCACATAACTCGACACCTCAGTAGTCTCCACCACAGAACATTGAATAGAAGAAGAAGTGTAGATCCCATTATATTACTCTTGAGTGCCGTTTACAGTGACGTCACTTCAACTAGAGCCACTCAGCCAATCACTTCAGAGGCTTCGTTTCACCAGTTCTGTTTGAGTCCGTATTTTGAATGCGTATTACAACCGAAATGGTGTCAGTTTGTGTTTTTTGCAAAGAAGATTAGTTTATTATTGCTTAGTAGCTGAGCTATAGAATATAGATAATCGTGTACTTAATTTGGTAGGAAGATATGACTCCCAGCAAAGATAATGAGCTGAGGTAGAATGCACGCTCAAACTGTTTTCGAGAGAGTGTTTATAGTAGTGACGTCTGCGATCAATGGACGTGATTGGTTGAAATTTTACGACTGGGTACACCATGTGTACACGTTCGATCTGAGCTTCTTCTTATTCAATGTTCTGTGGTCTCCACTCTCCACAGACACTCGGTACGTAAAGTGTCTGCCAATGTCCAATGTCCAATGAGGTATATTTGCAGAGGTCTCCTTTGCTGTCAGGTCTGCAGTCTTCTTCCTGCAACACCGATTCATGTTCTATTTATTCGTCCGCTTCAGTCATCCCACCTCTTCATTCCTCCACGTTCATCATCCTCTCTCTCGCCCTCCACATCCTCAGCACTATACCTCTCCTCTCCGCTTCACCTTGTTCTCCAAACAGAAAACATCCCATCACCTCCTCTCTATCCATCACTCTCGGTCTCTGTAGCTCCACTGCCTCTCTCCTAACTTCCTCCAGCCTGTCACAATCGAGTACAAAGTGCTGCTGGTCCTCAAGTTCAAAATCACACAGCCTGCACTCCCTACTCTCTCCCCACCTTCTGTCGCCAAGTCTCATGCAGTTGGTTCTAGCAGCGAACCAAATTCTCGACTCCAAGCTCCCACCATAGTCCTCCTCTCTCATCTCCAGCTTAAACCTCCTGTATATCCTCAGACTACTCTTACATTCCATCTCTATCCTCCATTCAGCCTCCACCACTCTGGCCACTCTTCTCTTCACTTCACTTCCGCTCATCTCCTTCAACTCCTCCTCTCCCACCATCGCCCACTGCAAACACCTTCTAGTCTCCTCCCACCACTCACTTCTTCTTCCTTCTCTGCTGCTTCCCATGATCATCCGCAGCATCCTATTATCTCCCTGCTCCACTCTTCTCAAGTTCTCGCATACTGAATTCTTCCTCTGGCCACCCTGCTCCTTACTGTGCCAATGCCAACTTCACCCCTCATTCCAGCTACTGTGGCCCATTTTGGCGCTCCCAGAAGGCAGAATTCTTCTCATGGCTGCATTCTCCTGCTTTTGAATCTCCCGTATATCCTCCACCCTCATTCTCACCACCTCCGAGCCATACAGCACTCTCGGCAACACCACTCCCTTCCAATATCCCTTACCAATCAGCACTCTGTGGCAGCTCTTCTCTATTACACTGCTAGACAGTGCTAGTGAGCATGCTCATCTTCTTTGCTGTCGTAACCATCTGCTCTCTCTGTCCTTTAAATAAATTCCTCTGTCCTTGCACCTTTACACCCAAATACGGCACTAACTAAAATGCGGAAAAAAAACGTGAGCGTGACGTGAGCGTGCACGCTCACGTCACTTAGTATTGACTAAAACACGGAAAATGGAATTTGCGTGCACGCCCACGCAACTAAGTTGACTAAAACATGGAAAAGTGGAATTTCATGGAATTTCTTGGAGTGCACGCTCACGCAACTGTCTAAAACGCGGAAAAAATGAAATTATTGGCGTGCACGCTCACGCAACTGTCTAAAATGCGGAAAAAAAGAATTGGCGTGCACGCTCACGCAACGGTCAAAAATATTTTTGACTCAAATATTTTTGGCTCAAATATTTTTGACTCAAATATTTTTGACTCAAATATTTTTGACTGAAATATTATTGACTCAAATATTTTTGACTCAAATATTTTTGACTCAAATATTTTTGACTCAAATATTTTTGACTCAAATATTTTTGACTCAAATATTTTTGACTCAAATATTTTTGACTCAAATATTTTTGACTCAAATATTTTTGACTCAAATATTTTTGACTCAAATATTTTTGACTCAAATATTTTTGACTCAAATATTTTTGACTCAAATATTTTTGACTCAAATATTTTTGACTCAAATATTTTTGACTCAAATATTTTTGACTCAAATATTTTTGACTCAAATATTTTTGACTCAAATATTTTTGACTCAAATATTTTTGACTCAAATATTTTTGACTCAAATATTTTTGACTCAAATATTTTTGACTCAAATATTTTTGACTCAAATATTTTTGACTCAAATATTTTTGACTCAAATATTTTTGACTCAAATATTTTTGACTCAAATATTTTTGACTCAAATATTTTTGACTCAAATATTTTTGACTCAAATATTTTTGACTCAAATATTTTTGACTCAAATATTTTTGACTCAAATATTTTTGACTCAAATATATTGACTCAAATATATTGACTCAAATATATTGACTCAAATATTTTGACTCAAATATTTTGACTCAAATATTTTGACTCAAATATTTTGACTCAAATATTTTGACTCAAATATTTTGACCCATATTTTTTGACTCATATTTTTTGACTCAAATTTTTTGACTCAAATTTTTTGACTCAAATATTTTGACTCAAATATTTTGACTCAAATATTTTTGGCTCAAATATTTTTGGCTCAAATATTTTTGGCTCAAATATTTTTAACTCAAATATTTTTAACTCAAATATTTTGAATCAAATATATTCTTTAAAGATATATATTTTTAATTAATATTATTTTTTTCTTTTACTATTGATAACCCATTATTTTTATGGGAAGTACACTATAGTTAGTGAAATTGAAATGTAAATATAAATTAGCGTGACGATATATTAATTTTATAATATAATTTTGAACGGAATTATGTGATGCATGAAAGGAACGTGCGTCACGCAACTTAATTAGCACAATGATGACAGAAAATATAAATTGGCGTGACGATATCAATTGTATAATTTACTATTGTATGGAATTATGTGTTGGCGCGATAGAAACGTGCAGCCCGCTGCTTAGTGAAAATATAACCGAAATTATAAATTAGCGTGAAGATATCAATTGTATAGTATAATATCGGATGGAATTATGTGTTGGCGTGATAGAAACGTGCGGCACGCTGCTTAGTGAAAAGATAACAGAAATTTTAAATTAGCCTGACGATATCAATTGTATAGTATAATATCGGATGGAATTATGTGTTGGCGTGATGAAAACGTGCAGCCCGCTGCTTAGTGAAAAGATAACCGAAATTATAAATTAGCCTGACAATATCAATTGTATAGTATAATAACGGATGGAACTATGTGTTGGCGTGATAGAAACGTGCGGCACACAGCTTAGTGAAAAGATAACCGAAATTATAAATTAGCGTGAAGATATCAATTGTACAGTATGATAACGGATGGAACTATAAGTTGTCGTGATAGAAACGTGCGGCACACAGCTTAGTGAAAAGATAACAAAAATTATAAATTAGCAAGACGATATCAATTGTATAGTATAATATCGGATGGAATTATGTGTTGGCGTGATAGAAACGTGCAGCCCGCTGCTTAGTGAAAAGATAACCGAAATTATAAATTAGCGTGACGATATCAATTGTATAGTATAATATCGGATGGAATTATGTGTTGGCGTGATAGAAACGTGCAGCCCGCTGCTTAGTGAAAAGATAACCGAAATTATAAATTAGCGTGACGATATCAATTGTATAGTATAATATCGGATGGAATTATGTGTTGGCGTGATAGAAACGTGCAGCCCGCTGCTTGGTGAAAAAATAACCGAAATTATAAATTAGCGTGACGATATCAATTGTATAATTTAATATCGGATGGAATTATGTGTTGGCGTGATAGAAACGTGCAGCCCGCTGCTTAGTGAAAAGATAACCGAAATTATAAATTAGCGTGACGATATCAATTGTATAGTATAATATCGGATGGAATTATGTGTTGGCGTGATAGAAACGTGCGGCACACAGCTTAGTGAAAAGATAACAAAAATTATAAATTAGCATGACGATATCAATTGTATAGTATAATATCGGATGGAATTATGTGTTGGCGTGATAGAAACGTGCAGCCCGCTGCTTGGTGAAAAAATAACCGAAATTATAAATTAGCGTGACGATATCAATTGTATAATTTAATATCGGATGGAATTATGTTTTGGCGTGATAGAAACGTGCAGCCCGCTGCTTAGTGAAAAGATAACCGAAATTATAAATTAGCGTGACGATATCAATTGTATAGTATAATATCGGATGGAATTATGTGTTGGCGTGATAGAAACGTGCAGCCCGCTGCTTAGTGAAAAGATAACCGAAATTATAAATTAGCGTGACGATATCAATTGTATAGTATAATGTTGGATGGAATTATGTGTTGGCGTGATAGAAACGTGCAGCCCGCTGCTTGGTGAAAAAATAACCGAAATTATAAATTAGCGTGACGATATCAATTGTATAGTATAATATCGGATGGAATTATGTGTTGGCGTGATAGAAACGTGCAGCCCGCTGCTTGGTGAAAAGATAACCGAAATTATAAATTAGCGTGACGATATCAATTGTATAGTATAATAACGGATGGAACTATGTGTTGGCGTGATAGAAACGTGCGGCACACAGCTTAGTGAAAAGATAACCGAAATTATAAATTAGCGTGAAGATATCAATTGTACAGTATGATAACGGATGGAACTATAAGTTGGCGTGATAGAAACGTGCGGCACACAGCTTAGTGAAAAGATAACAAAAATTATAAATTAGCAAGACGATATCAATTGTATAGTATAATATCGGATGGAATTATGTGTTGGCGTGATAGAAACGTGCAGCCCGCTGCTTGGTGAAAAAATAACCGAAATTATAAATTAGCGTGACGATATCAATTGTATAGTATAATATCGGATGGAATTATTTGTTGGCGTGATAGAAACGTGCAGCCCGCTGCTTGGTGAAAAAATAACCGAAATTATAAATTAGCGTGACGATATCAATTGTATAGTTTAATATCGGATGGAATTATGTGTTGGCGTGATAGAAACGTGCGGCACACAGCTTAGTGAAAAGATAACAAAAATTATAAATTAGCATGACGATATCAATTGTATAGTATAATATCGGATGAAATTATGTGTTGGCGTGATAGAAACGTGCAGCCCGCTGCTTGGTGAAAAAATAACCGAAATTATAAATTAGCGTGACGATATCAATTGTATAATTTAATATCGGATGGAATTATGTGTTGGCGTGATAGAAACGTGCAGCCCGCTGCTTAGTGAAAAGATAACCGAAATTATAAATTAGCGTGACGATATCAATTGTATAGTTTGATATCGGATGGATTATGTGTTGGCGTGATAGAAACGTGCGGCACGGAAATTTAATTTAATATTTCATAGTAACTTTGATGAATTGCTTATAGTTATATCATTAATTAATTCAACCAAACTATCTTAAATTTATATAACTAGTCGTAAAAATATATGGTACAGCTAGTCCTAGTTAAGTTTAGAAATTATTATTGTCAGTAGCGTAATTTTGTTCAGCACTAGGACATTTAATTTTAATCAAGCCTCAACAGATTCAATTAAATGTTTTTTTTACGAAATTATTATATTAGAGTTTAAAGGTTATAAATATGAATTCAATCACTATTATTCGGCAAAAATAGAGAGAACCTACTTCTTGAATGCAGTCTCTTAGCAATGAATGTGACGAAAAGGGACACAAGCAGCTCACGGATGGAAGAGGTGATAATTAGGGCTGGGACAATATGCTCTAAAAACTATAGATCCCTAAAATGTTATAGACGGAGAGAACTAAAGAGTATTGAATGGTTCTAAACCAGCGGTACATAGTATTCGATATCATTTCATTTAGTTTCGTCAATGATATTTTCGGGATCTATAGTTTTTAGAGCATATTGTCCCAGCCCTAGTGATAATACTTGAAACGTACGAGCCTTCCTAACACAAACCTTCCCAAAATTAAAAAAGTGTTAACCCCCCGATATACAGGGGGGGGGGGGTGTTTTTTGGTGAAAAAAAAGTTGACGTATTTTTCTGAAAATTCGTGAGAGTTCACGGTCCTCCGAAATGGAAATTGAAATAATGCGTCAGAAAGACTCCGAGATTCTCTAGAGAATGGTGTAGGTCAAAAGTTCCTAGGACCCAGGAAACCTCCTTCAACAAGCGTTTCAAAGTTCATTTTTTGGCCAAAAATGGCGTTACAGCTTTTTTTGGTCGATTTTACATGTCGAACTGGTCTAAAAAAGTAGTGTACGGACATGGTCCATGCCACACTTATGGCACTCATTGTGATGGTAAATTTTTTTCGAAATTCGACCCCTAACCCCCCTCAAAATGGGGGTTGAAGTTGACCTCCGTTCGTGGACCCGGGGTTGGACCCTGGAACCCTCTGATCAAAACGGGACCCACATCACGTGAAAGATCCCAAAATTCCCTACAAGACCATACAAGTATGATTTTCATAGACCCAAACCAAGCTGAGCTACGCAATTCCGAAAATGTTAAATTTTTGCATTTCAGCCCCAAAATTTTTCCGACCTGAAATTTTTTTGAAATTTTTTCTCACGGAAATGGCATTCACGGCAAAATGGTTGGGTTTAGGAGGGAAAGTCATCAGGTCAAAAAGATGCGGGCACATTTTCCACATTTAAGAACAGTTAGCACGCACCACATTTCCTCCCCCAACTCCTTCTATGGCGGTTCCCCCAGCACCTATAAAATCACTCACTTTTGTCTTTGAGGTCGTGTAGCTACGACCATGGTCGACACACAGATTTCTCATACCTGGAAATGGATACGTCTCAAAATTGTCTACACGACACAACAATCCACAACTCTCTACTTCCACCAGGGGAGGAGCTATAAGCTCTACAAAATAAAATTGAATTTCACGAAATTAAAAAGCCGAAATTAAAAAAAAACAGAACTGAGGCCCTGTGGAGACCCCAGTGCTCTTTTATATTCCAAAAGGGCTAAGCTTTAGACCCAAAACTGTAGGAGGAGATGAGATTTCTAACTTTAGTTGCACTGTTTATATATTTACTTAGTTTTTCCCAAGGAAAAAGCTGAGAGTCAGCGCACACCACACACACACGAATATCGCAAGCTCCCCCCCATGTATCGTTGGCATGGACGGAGGTTCCCCCACCTAAAACCCCCCACCCGGGTGTTGGGTGGGGGTTGGGTGGGATGATTGGGGGATGAACCCAAGGACCAAGGTCCATGGTGTGGTTCCGGGGGAACGGCGCCGCCAGAGGGATGGGGGGTCGCAAGCTCCCCCCCATGTATCGTTGGCATGGACGGAGGTTCCCCCACCTAAAACCCCCCACCCGGGTGGGGGGTGGGTGGGATGATGGGGGGATGAACCCAAGGTCAATGGTGTGGTTCCGGGAGAACGGCGCCGCCAGATTTTACAGTACGTAATGCAAAAATAAAAATTCACCAACCTACCAAACTAATTAATGAATTCTGATTCCTGTCAATTCAATTAAATAATCTCCAGCCAATTAATTTTAATAACCAAATTTTTAAGTGATTTTTTTTTAAATTACTTCTAGATAATTGTAATTATATGCTATTTTACCATGATTAGAGTGGAACATGACGGAAATTTCCGCTATGGGTTGCGCATGTATAATTTTATAGTTGTTAAATACAATGTGTTACTGTAAAACGGATAGAAATTGAGTTTCAAGAGGAAAACGGTACTTAAACTTTTACGTAATCAATTGGAATAGCTTAGAGAGAGGATGAAGAATTTTCTTTAAACAAAGAAAATAATAATTAGTTTTCTATAAAAGAGTTTGAGGGGAAACTAACATAAAAATTAAAGGAACAAAAGTAATAAAAGTTGACAAAGAGCAAGAAACTAAACAGTGTCTAATTGCATATTATTGTCACGCTACATGATAACAGTCAAACGGAAAAATGAATATGTGTAAATAAAACAATAGCGTGATATAATATTTAATAATAAATATTCGAATGTATATCTTTTCACTAGGTAGCATGCCGCACGTTTCTATCACGCCAATACATAATTCCACCCAATAACAAACTATAAAACTGATATCGTCACGATATTTTATAATTTCTGTTATCTTTTCACTGAGCAGCGTGCCGCACGTTTCTATCACGCCAACACATAATTCAATCCTATATTAAACGAATTAATTATATCATCACGCCAATTTTCATTTTCAATTATCATTGTACCTACTAAGTTGTATCTCGCCTACATATAATTCCGTTAACAATTAAACTATGATATAATCACGCTAAATTATATTTTCAGTATGTTTTCACTACCTAACGTGCCGCACGTTTCTATCACGCCAACACATATTTCCATCCGATATTAAACTATACAATTGATACCGTCACGCCAATTTACATTTTCAATTATCGTTGTACTAAGTTGTGTGACGCACGTTTCTATCACGCCAACACATAATTCCTTTAACAATTAAACATATATGATATAATCAGGTTAATTTATATTTCCAGTATATTTTCACTAATTAACGTGCAGCACGTTTCTATAACGCCAATACATAATCCAATCTAATAAAAAATTATACAATTGATATCGTCACGGTAATTAATGTTTTCAGTTATCGTTGTACTAAGTTGCGTGACGCATGTTTCTATCACGCCAACACATAATTCCATCCGATTTTAAACTATTACAATTGATATCGTCACGCTAATTTATAATTTCTGTTATCTTTTCACTAAGCAGCGTGCCGCACGTTTCTATCACACCAACACATAATTTCATCCGATATTTTACTATACAATTGATATCGTCAGGCTAATTTAAAATTTCGGTTACTTTTTCACTAAGCAGCGTGCCGCACGTTTCTATCACGCCAACACATAATTCCATCCGATATTTTACTATACAATTGATATCGTCAGGCTAATTCATAATTTCGGTTACCTTTTCACTAAGCAGCGGGCTGCACGTTTCTATCACGCCAACACATAATTCCATCCGATATTATACTATACAATTGATATCATCACGCTAATTTATAATTTTTGTTATCTTTTCACTAAGCTGTGTGCTTTACGTTTCTATCACGCCAATACATAGTTCCATCCGATATTATACTATACAATTGATATCGTCACGCTAATTTATAATTTCGGTTATCTTTTCACTAAGCAGCGGGCTGCACGTTTTTATCACGCCAACACATAATTCCATCCGATATTATACTATACAATTGATATCTTCACGCTAATTTATAATTTCTGTTATCTTTTCACTAAGCTGTGTGCCGCACGTTTCTATCACGCCAATACATAGTTCCATCCGATATCCAACTATACAATTGATATCGTCACGCTAATTTATAATTTCTGTTATCTTTTCACTAAGCAGCGGGCTGCACGTTTCTATCACGCCAACACATAGTTCCATCCGATATTAAACTATACAATTGATATCGTCAGGCTAATTTAAAAATTTTGTTATCTTTTCACTAAGCTGTGTGCCGCACGTTTCTATCACGCCAATACATAGTTCCATCCGATATTAAACTATACAATTGATATCGTCACGCTAATTTATAATTTCGGTTATCTTTTCACTAAGCAGCGGGCTGCACGTTTTTATCACGCCAACACATAATTCCATCCGATATTATACTAAACAATTGATATCTTCACGCTAAATTATAATTTATGTTATCTTTTCACTAAGCTGTGAGCCGCACGTTTCTATCACGCCAACACATAGTTCCATCCGATATCAAACTATACAATTGATATCGTCACGCTAATTTATAATTTCGGTTATCTTTTCACTAAGCAGCGGGCTGCACGTTTCTATCACGCCAACACATAATTCCTTTAACAATTAAACATATATGATATAATCAGGTTAATTTATATTTCCAGTATATTTTCACTAATTAACGTGCAGCACGTTTCTATAACGCCAATACATAATCCAATCTAATAAAAAATTATACAATTGATATCGTCACGGTAATTAATGTTTTCAGTTATCGTTGTACTAAGTTGCGTGACGCATGTTTCTATCACGCCAACACATAATTCCATCCGATTTTAAACTATTACAATTGATATCGTCACGCTAATTTATAATTTCTGTTATCTTTTCACTAAGCAGCGTGCCGCACGTTTCTATCACACCAACACATAATTTCATCCGATATTTTACTATACAATTGATATCGTCAGGCTAATTTAAAATTTCGGTTACTTTTTCACTAAGCAGCGTGCCGCACGTTTCTATCACGCCAACACATAATTCCATCCGATATTTTACTATACAATTGATATCGTCAGGCTAATTCATAATTTCGGTTACCTTTTCACTAAGCAGCGGGCTGCACGTTTCTATCACGCCAACACATAATTCCATCCGATATTATACTATACAATTGATATCATCACGCTAATTTATAATTTTTGTTATCTTTTCACTAAGCTGTGTGCTTTACGTTTCTATCACGCCAATACATAGTTCCATCCGATATTATACTATACAATTGATATCGTCACGCTAATTTATAATTTCGGTTATCTTTTCACTAAGCAGCGGGCTGCACGTTTTTATCACGCCAACACATAATTCCATCCGATATTATACTATACAATTGATATCTTCACGCTAATTTATAATTTCTGTTATCTTTTCACTAAGCTGTGTGCCGCACGTTTCTATCACGCCAATACATAGTTCCATCCGATATCAAACTATACAATTGATATCGTCACGCTAATTTATAATTTCTGTTATCTTTTCACTAAGCAGCGGGCTGCACGTTTCTATCACGCCAACACATAGTTCCATCCGATATTAAACTATACAATTGATATCGTCAGGCTAATTTAAAAATTTTGTTATCTTTTCACTAAGCTGTGTGCCGCACGTTTCTATCACGCCAATACATAGTTCCATCCGATATTAAACTATACAATTGATATCGTCACGCTAATTTATAATTTCGGTTATCTTTTCACTAAGCAGCGGGCTGCACGTTTTTATCACGCCAACACATAATTCCATCCGATATTATACTAAACAATTGATATCTTCACGCTAAATTATAATTTCTGTTATCTTTTCACTAAGCTGTGAGCCGCACGTTTCTATCACGCCAACACATAGTTCCATCCGATATCAAACTATACAATTGATATCGTCACGCTAATTTATAATTTCGGTTATCTTTTCACTAAGCAGCGGGCTGCACGTTTCTATCACGCCAACACATAGTTCCATCCGATATTAAACTATACAATTGATATCGTCAGGCTAATTTAAAATTTTTGTTATCTTTTCACTAAGCTGTGTGCCGCACGTTTCTATCACGCCAATACATAGTTCCATCCGATATTAAACTATACAATTGATATCGTCACGCTAATTTATAATTTCGGTTATCTTTTCACTAAGCAGCGGGCTGCACGTTTTTATCACGCCAACACATAATTCCATCCGATATTATACTAAACAATTGATATCTTCACGCTAAATTATAATTTATGTTATCTTTTCACTAAGCTGTGAGCCGCACGTTTCTATCACGCCAACACATAGTTCCATCCGATATCAAACTATACAATTGATATCGTCACGCTAATTTATAATTTCGGTTATCTTTTCACTAAGCAGCGGGCTGCACGTTTCTATCACGCCAACACATAGTTCCATCCGATATTAAACTATACAATTGATATCGTCAGGCTAATTTAAAATTTTTGTTATCTTTTCACTAAGCTGTGTGCCGCACGTTTCTATCACGCCAATACATAGTTCCATCCGATATTAAACTATACAATTGATATCGTCACGCTAATTTATAATTTCTGTTATCTTTTCACTAAGCAGCGGGCTGCACGTTTTTATCACGCCAACACATAATTCCATCCGATATTATACTAAACAATTGATATCTTCACGCTAAATTATAATTTCTGTTATCTTTTCACTAAGCTGTGAGCCGCACGTTTCTATCACGCCAACACATAGTTCCATCCGATATCAAACTGTACAATTGATATCGTCACGCTAATTTATAATTTCGGTTATCTTTTCACTAAGCAGCGGGCTGCACGTTTCTATCACGCCAACACATAGTTCCATCCGATATTAAACTATACAATTGATATCGTCAGGCTAATTTAAAATTTTTGTTATCTTTTCACTAAGCAGCGTGCCGCACGTTTCTATCACGCCAACACATAATTCCATCCGATATTAAACTATACAATTGATATCGTCACGCTAATTTATAATTTTTGTTATCTTTTCACTAAGCAGCGTACCGCACGTTTCTATCACGCCAACACATAATTCCATCCGATATTAAACTATACAATTGATATCGTCACGCCAATTTATATTTTCTATCATCATTGTACTAAGTTGCGTAACGCACGTTTCTTTCACGCTAAAACATTATTCCATTCAAAAGTATAGTATACAATTTAATAATTAATATGTCGTCACGCTAATTTCTATTTCTATTTTATTCTCACTAACTAGTGTACTTCCCATCACAATTTATGGGTTATCAATAGTAAAAGAAAAAATATTATTAATTAAAGATATATATATTCAAAGAATATATTTGAAGGAATTAATTAAAAAAAAAGTTGTTTAAAAAAATGTATTTAGACAGAAAAATATGTAAAACAATTGAGCCAAGAAATTTGAGTCCAAAAAAATTGAGTCAAAAAAATTTGAGTCAAAAAAATTTGAGTCAAAAAAATTTGAGTCAAAAAAAAATTTGAGTCAAAAAAAATTTGAGTCAAAAAAATTTGAGTCATCAAATTGAGTCAAAAAAATTGAGTCAAAAAATTTAATTTTCTGCATTTTGGACAGTTGCGTTAGTGTGTACGCCAAAATTCCTATTTCTCCGCATTTTAGACAGTTGCGTGGGCGTGCACGCTAAAAAAAATCCAATTTCAGTTTTCTAGACAGTTGCGTGAGCGTGCACGCCAATTATTTCAATTTAGACATTTGATTTGCGTGAGCGTGCACGCCATTTTTTAAAAAATTTCTGCGTTTTTGACAGTTGCGTGAGCGTTCACGCCAGTTCTTTTTTTTCCGCATTTTAGACAGTTGCGTGAGCGTGCACGCCAATTATTTTAATTTGGACATTTGCGTGAGCGTGCACGCCATTTTTTAAAAAATTTCTGAGTTTTTGACAGTTGCGTGAGCGTGCACGCCAATTATTTTAATTTAGACATTTGCGTGAGCGTGCACGCCATTTTTTAAAAATTTTCTGCGTTTTTGACAGTTGCGTGAGCGTGCACGCCAATTATTTTTTTTCCGCATTTTAGACAGTTGCGTGAGCGTGCACGCTAATTATTTTAATTTAGACATTTGAGTGAGCGTGCACGCCATTTTTTTTATTTTTTATGCGTTTTTGATAGTTGCGTGAGCGTGCACGCCAATTTTTTTTCCGCATTTTAGACAGTTGCGTGAGCGTGCACGCCAATTATTTTAATTAAGACATTTGCGTGAGCGTGCACGCCATTTTTTAAAAAATTTCTGCGTTTTTGACAGTTGCGTGAGCGTGCACGCCAATTATTATTTTTCTGCATTTTAGACAGTTGCGTGAGCGTGCACGCCAATTATTTTAATTTAGACATTTGAGTGAGCGTGCACGCTATTTATTTTATTTTTTATGCGTTTTTGACAGTTGCGTGAGCGTGCACGCCAATTATTTTTTTTCCGCATTTTAGACAGTTGCGTGAGCGTGCACGCCAATTATTTTAATTTAGACATTTGCGTGAGCGTGCACGCCATTTTTAAAAAATTTTCTGCGTTTTTGACAGTTGCGTGAGCGTGCACGCCAATTATTTTTTTCCGCATTTTAGACAGTTGCGTGAGCG
Source organism: Caprella mutica (assembly GCA_947561585.1). Taxonomy (NCBI): domain Eukaryota; kingdom Metazoa; phylum Arthropoda; class Malacostraca; order Amphipoda; family Caprellidae; genus Caprella; species Caprella mutica. Next base: position 168,351 of record CANNZV010000598.1, read on the forward strand.
TGCACGCCAATTATTTTAATTTAGACATTTGAGTGAGCGTGCACGCTATTTTTTTTATTTTTTTATGCGTTTTTGACAGTTGCGTGAGCGTGCACGCCAATTATTTTTTTCCGCATTTTAGACAGTTGCGTGAGCGTGCATGCCAATTATTTTAATTTAGACATTTGCGTGAGCGTGCACGCCATTTTTTTTATTTTTTCTGCGTTTTTGACAGTTGCGTGAGCGTGCACGCCAGTTTTTTTTCCGCATTTTAGACAGTTGCGTGAGCGTGCACGCCAATTATTTTAATTTAGACATTTGCGTGAGCGTGCACGCCATTTTTTAAAAAATTTCTGCGTTTTTGACAGTTGCGTGAGCGTGCACGCCAGTTATTTTTTTCCGCATTTTAGACAGTTGCGTGAGCGTGCACGCCAATTATTTTAATTTAGACATTTGCGTGAGCGTGCACGCCATTTTTTATTTTTTCTGCGTTTCTGACAGTTGCGTGAGCGTGCACGCCAATTCTTTTTTTTCCGCATTTTAGACAGTTGCGTGAGCGTGCATGCCAATTCTTTTAATTTAGACATTTGCGTGAGCGTGCACGCCATTTTTAAAAAAAATCCTGCGTTTTTGACAGTTGCGTGAGCGTGCACGCCAATTATTTTAATTTAGACATTTGCGTGAGCGTGCACGTCATTTTTTTAATTTTTCCGCGTTTTAGACAGTTGCGTGAGCGTGCACGCCAATAATTTTTTTTCCGCATTTTAGACAGTTGCGTGAGCGTGCACGCCAAGAAATTCCATAAAATTCCACTTTTCCATATTTTAGTCAACTTAGTTGCGTGGGCGTGCACGCAAATTCCTTTTTTCCGGCTTTTAGACAGTGGCGTGAGCGTGCACGCTCACGCCGATTATTAATTCTTTTCCGTCTTTTAGATACTGCCCCCAAATACCTCATCTCCTCAACAACCGCTATCCCTTCTACCTCTACCACTGCCTCATCTGAGTTAAAGATCATGCATTGACTCTTCCTTGCATTAATTTCCAGCCCATATCTCTCCGCAACCTCAGTCAGCTCCACAACTCCCTCTCCTGCCTCTCGGACGCTTCTCGTCAGTATCAACCCGTCGTCAGCATAGAACAGGCATGCAACACGTGTTCCTCCAATCCTCACCCCCTCAATCCGTCTCCTCAGTGCCTCTATCATCTTATAGGTGAGCAACTTGAACAGAAGTGTTGATGCTGTGCATCCCTGTCTGATCCCGCTTTCCACTTCTATCTCCACATGCCTATCCTCACCCAATTCCACTCTCTGGTGAAATTTCTCATCTTTATAACTGAAACACGGAAAAATGACTAGGTACGTAAACTCCTTAATCCTCCAATCTCAATTTCTTTAATTCTCAATAGCTATATTTTTCAGAATATTAGCTCTTAATACGTGGTTATTGAAAATATAAACTGCTAAAACAAAACCATAAAACCACAGTACTTATATAATCTGGACAGGGGTAGTAGAAACACTGCAACGGCAGTGAGTAGCTAGCATTTTTCTGTACAGTAGAACTCCTTTACAATGAACTACAACTAGGTCACTATATAGAGTTTACTTTACTATATAGGATTCACGAGATTCATTGAAAACTGTTGGCCACTTTATGGCAGACTACCAAAAAATTTTTTTAGAAATGAATTCATTAATTCACTTCATTTATTTGGACTTGTAAAATCGAGATGGTTTACTATACAGAACTTCATTAGGTATAGAAGAGTTGTAGGTAGCTACTGGTAGAACTCCTTTATAATGAACTCCAACTAGTTCACTATGAAGAGATGCATAAAATACTGATGGCCTTTTTATAACCGACTATAGAAAATATGTTCATTATACAGGTTACTTTATTACTCAAGACTGAGAAAAATCAGTTGATAACTACCTACTACCACAATTAAAATTCTAAAGCATTGTCCATAATAACAGAACAGTGTTTGTAGTTTTTATTATTATTTTAATTTATTTTTTTCGAGTTAGAATAATTTATTAGGGGGTTTAACGTCTGCTTCGGAACCAAAGGCCATATCGCTGACTATTATTATTTTAATTCACAATTCAGTAATGGGTGAAATAAACATAAACTGTGAAGTGATTTATATGTTAAAAGGTAAATAAAATGAATTCTCGAACCCTCAACCTTATACTTACTCAACAAGAACAAATTCTACAATCGAAGGTTCCGAACATTCAAGAGAAAACGAAGGCAAGTATATCAAGGATTGATAATAATATATATATATTTTCACAATATTCTTCACACGTATATTTAAAAATGTTATCTAGAATAGTAACACTATAATTATTCGCAGAAAATCTAAAAGGTTTGTTTTATAAATAGGTTATTTTTAAAATTCTAATATTAAAAGTTTTTTAATACCTATATTCATTCCCAATTGCAACAATTTTCATAATTAATCACAATTGACTGGTTAACTTTTTTTCAAAATTTCCAAAATGAAATTTTGAAAATTTACAAAAAAATCATTCGGAATTATATCTTCCATGTTTTAGATCACATTAAATATATATTGTGATAAAAATAGTGATATATTTTAGAATAATAACTACTTCAAAATCAGGAAATTGAATATTTACCTTATTTAATTTATCAACACACTATTTAAAATTTACCTGGAGATAACAGTTTGATGTAACTTAGAAAAGATTCAATGCATGGAATAATATACACAAATATTATTCTCAGCAATACAATTCGAATACTGAAGACCAATTATAGACAAAAATACTAAATATTATATCCTTTTTGTACATTAGTATATTTATTTTAACAATGATTATTATTGCCTTTCAATGAATTTCTTGTGATGCCTAAACTAATGTTTGGTAATTTGAATAAATTGCTTAATAATGATATTAATACACTAGAATTGTACCCAACTTAACATAGCTAAATTTCCTGAAACAAATCAGGCAACTTATATGGTATTTAATAATGCATCATTTCCATTTTCAAATCAATATCAATATTATTAGGTTCAATGCAATTAATTTCATCATAATATATTTAGTTCATATAAAATCATAGGATATAAAAATAACGACCCATGTGACTCATATATACGATCAGCCGGTAGGGGTTAACCTGTATTAGTTTGAATTTACTTTTAGGGGTTTAACGTCCGCTTCGGAACCAAAGGCCATATCACAGGTGTCCAAAGGAATTAAGTACAAGGGACTGGAAGAAGCAGTCAGAAAGGAAAGTGGTTCAATGAACAAAATCAACTACCACAGTCGGTGACAAAGCTCATAGATGCAGAAAAGCTACTCCGTGAATGCAGTCACTTACCAAGGAATGTGACGAAAAGGAACACAAGCACCGGTGGCTGCAATCACGAATGGAAGAGGAAAATGAAGAGGTGATAGTAAATGACAAAATCTAACACAAAATCAAAGACCTCGTAGTTAAAGAGCATAACCCTAGCGCTATCCTCTAGAACTGAAAGTTGCTTTATGTTAATTTTGAAATGTAAAGAAAAAATTTCAATTAGGCAATTCGGAGATTGGAAACTGTTTCCATTTATTTCACGAATATTGATAACGCTTTATTCTTAACGGTTAAGCACACTAGTGTTATAAAGAAATAATATTTTGCATGGTTAACATTTCTATGGAAAAGACAAATCGATCTCGATTATTACTTGTACGTTCAAAATTGTGTAGTCCCCTATGTGGAGTTCATTTTCTATGGTCAGCCTACATTAATTTTCTTAGCTGGCTAACCGATTTAAAATCATCCCTTAAGACATTTTGAATTATTGCATTTACAATAAAGATAACAATTAATAATACTTAATAGTTGACGAGAATAGTTATTAATTTAAAAATATAAATCGAATAAAAACCAATATTTATAAAATGAAGCTCAACAATATTTTGTAGATACAAAATATCCATTTTTTTACATTATATTATTAATTTATTATTATTATGCAAGTTATCGTAATGTAATTATGTACACATTACATATAGTAATTATTCAGGAATTATTTATTATAGATGTAAGAGTTACAAAATAGATATTAGATAAAAAATACATTATAATATATAGCAAATTCACACAGCATTTATAGTTATGAAACAAACAATATCAAATTATTAACATAAACAAAAATAATTTTAAAAAATCGTAATAATATTAATCAATAATAAAATATAGGTATAATAGATTTAAAATTATATATCAACCTTTTATCGAAATATTATCAGTAGATAAAATAACGGAATGTTTGTACAATCATTTTAAAATTAAATCTGAAAACTTCAATTCCAGAGACAATTTAAAATTATCAAATATTTCAATTAAAAGTCTTAATTTTAGTATATAGATTCAATGAATTTTAAATGTACCAAATTGCGAATATTGAAATGTTTCCATTATTTTCTATTTGAACTTTTAATAGAATAGAATTATTCAGTAATTTAGTACATAATTAATAATGATTTAAATAGACACACTTATTTTTAAATTACAACTTACGTAGAAGAGGTCTAGCATGAATAGTAAATGCATGAATAACGAATATAGACACTATGATAAAATTATCATCATTTGAAAGATTAGAAGATAGTAAAAATGTTAACACTGCTACTCCTTCCTTGCTAACGACGAGAAAAAACCTACAGCCTTGGATTCCACTTTCTTCCAGAGGTTATGAGAGAAGCCATAGACCTCTTCTTCTTCTTTCTCCTCTGCAGCTCCATGCCGCCACCTGTTCAAAGACTGGACACTGGCGTACATGAGGTCCTTGCAGTTCGTTGACGAAGTGGAGGAAGTGCCATCACTTTCGGGTGCTTTTGATCGCAGTGCTTTAGGTGATATGCTACACGCTCGAGAACTGTCTGTCATTTCGGATGTTCTAACGGATTCGTATAGCTCCGTCAGTCCACCAGTTGGTTTGTTTGGCTGTGTTATCTTTATCTCGAAATTGGCTGTTGCTAAATTGCCATTAAGGTTACCTAACAAGTCTTGTTGTTTTGGCTCTAATACATAGTTTCTATTGCTCTCTTCTTCTTCGATAGGGTGGTTGGTGGATTTTTTGTAGGTGATGAAATCAGAATTGGTGCGAGCCTTATTTTGCTTAGTCCAACTGTCGTTAGTCCACGATTGGTCGAAGAGGAAGACATTGTCGTAGTTTTTGAGTCCTTCTTGCAGTGAATGTTGGTTCAGGAGAGACGTCTTGAAGTTGTCCACCTTGTTGGCCGTGTATCACTCGGACATTGCACTGCTCAGTGACCTGGACAGGGGGAGTTTACTCCTAGCGCTCTCGCGAGTCTGTCTGTGTATCTCTTCTGTACGCAAAGTGATGCCGAAAATATCTTCGTGATATCTGTTTTCGTCCTGAAACAAAAGATCCACGTCAGGAAATGGTCATATAGGAGTTTTTATCCTTTTCAATTTTTTTTTCAAATTATTAGTAATTTTAATTTACTTTTTTTTTTTCATCCCGAAATAAAAAGAATCATGAACAACGAATTTTTTATCCTAGTAAGCACCACCTTTAAAAAATAATATTTGAGTGAGTAACCAAATTTTGAGAAATTCATAAACAAATACATTTTTCCATTCACATCATCAAGCCCCTACCTAAAAACAAAAGATAAAACAACAACAACAATCATGAGGCGTTTAAAGAACTGAGAATACTCACCCGCATGGTGATCATGAAGTTCTCCACCTCCTGTTCATTCCATTTGGTATGTTGAAGGAAGATGTTCCTGAGGCGCTGCAGAACATTTTCAGCCATAGTACAGTCACCACAGACATAGAAATGTCCTTGTCTGTCAACTAGGTAGTTAACTATGGACTTGCCCTCCTCTACCAGCAGATCTTGTACATAGGTCTGTAGCGAAGAGAGCAGAGTTACAGTTTCATGGTAATAAAGGTTGCACCATCATTTGTATAGTGTAAAGTATATTTAAATAGGTTGCTCATTAATTTCTCAAAATTAATCAATTTTGTACAGGACGGGTTTTTAATTATTGTCTTTCATTTAAATTACTCATAACATTATGCATTGAATTTAAATAACCATTTTTTAGGCAAAACAATAGTAAAATAAATTTGTTATTTCTGAACAAGATGATGTATGTGACCAAAAATAAAAAGTTTGTTAATGTGGCGTCCTACGCCATACCTATTGTATAGGAAATTTAATTCATCTTTATTATAACCAATTTTTCATGTTATTCATTTTATCTTGATAATTTTCATAAATTTTTCATGTTCACTTGCCAAACTAATTTGATCTCCGTTCTCTAGAACGTGACATGCATTCCTTCAAATCATTATTGTTCTAATGGCGGCAAGGTAAATATAAGCCCGTACTTCCCCTAACGTTTTTCATTCCTTTTTCAATAATAGCGGCATAATAAACGTAAGCCCGCAATGTTTATTTATTAATAATAACCTGCCTTAACATTGTGTATCTTCAAACCACATCTAGTAAGTTTGTGCTACTTTTGTGTTTTAATATAGTTTTTTAAAGTTATAGATTCAATGCTAATAAAGATGATAAGGCTGTGATATTATTAGCTATAGCTGAAGTACCTTCTATTATGTATCATTGTCATTTGCCCAATTCACAAATTTTGTGAATTTCCAAGTTATAGATAGTGGCACACTACTCGCCAAATATTTCATTTCTAGTCAATTTTGTTCTATAGTATAATTATTGAGAGATTTATTTATACAATTAGCTTGTTTTTATTTTAACAATCTTCTTATAAATTCCGTGACAGCATTTCGTGCTCCTAAGTGGTTCTTTACCTTTTGGACATGTGGTTCCCGTGACAGGGCGAGATGACTCTTACTCAGCACCCCCTCCTGAACCATCTTCTCCTTCTCACTCGCGTACAGGTCTAATGTCTTGGTGCGACAACCAAAGAACAGAACCATGTCACCGAATGGACCTGAGGAATTAGATAAATTAAAAGGTTGAACAGCCTATTTAACATTTCGAGAATTATTCCAAATTGGTTTATATGGAAAAGGTCTACCTACCACTTACATCTTTAATCATATAAATATTTTCTCATTTTAAACCATATTTATCCTCTAACAATGGAGGACATGTGGAAAGCTAATGGTCGTCCCCTCCACTCTAATTTTTTTATTACTCTATTCACTAGAACTAAGGTTACTGATTATAAAACTGCAAACCATTTTAAATTAGGTTCAATATTTTTATTATAATATGGAATTTAAGTTATTTTTTTTTATTATGCAAGGAACAAGACAAACGTACTTATAAATACTTCAAAACAATATTAAATCTGATGTACATATCGTAAATGGCTACTTATAGTCCCGTTACTTGAATACCTAATTACCATTAAATATACGCTAATGCGATATAGAGTTCGTCCCTCTTCCTTGTTCTTCTATTTAATCTATTAGTTGAGTGTGAATATTTCTTATATAATTAATTATGAAGCAAATACTTGATCAATTTCTTATCTGCTAGTTGTTCCTCATTTCAGAACAACACAAGCTGTTCCTTGGGGAGTCAGAGCAACTACTGATGGAAATATTGAGAGAACATTATTGATCGTGCGAACTCGATATTGTCAATATCCAATATTGATCGTATCCATTACATATTGATCGTGAAGCAGCCTTCACACGATCAATAATGTACTATCAATATTTTCATCAGTCCATCAGTACCCCGTTCAGACGATCAATATATTGATACAATTAGCAAATATTGTCAATAATATTGATCGTGTGAAGCCGCCTTGTGAGCGTTGCTTAAGAGCCGTACACACGTAGGTTTTTTTTAAGTCTTTCCACCAGACTTTTTGCTAAGCTCCTCCTACGTTATCCACAAGAAAAAAACCCTACGTGTGTACGGCCCTTTAGCTCTACAAATTTATAGTTTATTTAGAGATAAGAGAGAAATAGACTTTTGATAAAACATTTTAAAATATAAAATTAAAATCTCTCTACTCTTTTTACAGAATATTCTATTGTGGATACAAATAAATAGTATAACAATTGTTTGAAGTGAGCACATACTTTTGGGACAGCCTTTTATTGTATAGAGTACCTTATAAAGTTTATCAATAGATATTAATTGTGCGTGGAATGATTATTGCTTAGTTTCTCGCACTCGAATAAAAGTAAAAAATTGAGGTAAGTTTCACTGCTTTACACTTTCGGACACGTACGAAAAAAGTGCATAATATCAATTAAATATTTTTCTTACGTGTCCGAGAATGTGAACCGTACGATAAATAGGAACTCGCCCTACTTCTTACTTTCATTGAGTGCAAGAAAGTAAGCAATAAGAACGCCTCTCACACTCTCAATTAATTTCTATTGATAAACTTTGTTAGGTATAATGAAGGCAAAAAAGTAACGCTAGTGAATTTCATGTGTTTTTTAGTTACGAGTTTGTCTACAACTACAAAACTGTTTATTTGTTTTCAGCAATTTTTTTTTCAACTGCAAGCTTTAAATGTAGGTATTCAATTACGTGTTTAGAAATTATAATTATAAATAATTAGGTAATATTGAAGAGATGTAAAAAAGTTCTTGTATTTACCCGCAAACAGAGTATAGTAAATATTACTCGTTTTTTTTTCAGCAAATATAACTTCATAAATCTCTGATGAAATTTATTTAACTAACCATCGCTTCTGTTCATGTCATGTAGCCTCTGGAACCAGAACCCCCTGAAGGGTGCCACACCCGTTCCAGGACCCACCATGATGATAGGGCGGGAGTGGTCCTCGGGCAGATGGAAACTGGATGCTCTGAGAAGCAGGAAATGTAAAAAAATTTATATTAATTAATTAACAAAATAAGGAATATATTACTCTTAAAAATGTAAGATTTAAATAAATGTTACACTAAATACCTAATCAAGCTAAGAACGAAACCTAGAATGAACTTACTAGTTCACCTAGATCTAGATTTTGTCAGGCAAGAAGGATTTATTTCCGGGATATAGGGAATATCCTAGGAACAAATAAGTCAGGCCTTAAGGAATTCCTTCAGTGGGGGGGGGGGGGGGGGGGGGGGGGGGGGGGGGGGGGGGGGGGGGCGGACATAAGTCCCGCAGACACGAACCCCCCTTTTTACATTTAAATATATAAGAATAGATTAACATTGTTTTTAATATATCCACATTGATGGTACTGCATACTTCATGATTACTTAACGTGAGTGCGGAGGATGGCTCATGTTCTACACAAATTCAGGCATATAAATGGCCTCCTTTATTTGTGATAATGAGTTGGGGCGTATTCTACTTCAATAAACCAAGAAAGACTAAATCAACGTTTAATTGGTCTCAGCACAGGGCTAACACTGATCACTGACCTGATCACTAACCATTCACGTTCAGTTCTCCCTTCAGAGCACTTAAGCCCCGTCTCAAAAATCAAGCATCACCTGATCTCATCCGGCCAACTGACAGTCGGACTGACAGGCCTCAAATACTCCCATTCACGATCATTCTTACCAAGTCTGAAGAATCCTTCTGGCGAAACCGATCGTGAATGGCCCGCTTAACAATATAGATAGGACAACTCACCTCCTCACACTGCACTGCACACTGTCTCCTTTCTGCAAAGCTCTGAGGAAGTTAGAACAGACGCCATAGTGGATGGCCCTTTGCCATCTAGGGGTGAGGAGGGGGATTAATTAGTCTCTATGTCTTGGCTGAGGCAATAAAAGTACTAATATTCTTTGGGTTATACTCTCTGGGAAAACAAAATATTACGAATTTTCCTTTGAAGTTAGGTTAACCACTATCAATAAAATTAGTCACTTCTTAAAAATGCTTAGTTGATCGGATTGACAGAATTTGAACTCCAATTTTTGTAGAAGTAGTTACAAACACTGTAACTGTATCATCACCTTCCGAGTACTAACAGTAAGTAATAATAATACAGCGAAACTCTGAGTTATGAAGTATTGATTCCTTCATAACTCAAAGCCACTTCATATCTCGAGTGCACTAATCACTGAGAGATAACAATGATGCAATTATTTCATAATTCAGGTCCTTCATTACTCGAGTGCTTCATAACTCCTAACTCAGGAGTTTTACTGCAATAGTATTACTATTTAGGTTCCCCCACTCACTCTCAGTTCTGTAGATGACGACAGCGACAGTGAGGTGCAATTGGCCAGGATGAGCATCTGGAGAGGAGCTGATGGAGTAGAACCGGGGGATGAGAACTGGAAGCTGAGACAGGAGGGTGGGGGCGTCTATTTCAACACTGGGGAACTCCTTCATCACCTCCAGTAGATGGGGGTACCGCCGGTGCTTCCATTCCTCATATTCATGTGCATCCTAAGGAAAGAAAATGAAATTATAAGGGAGAGACTATAATTTTTTTTATAAAAAAACGGAATATCCCAAATTTCGAGAGATAATTTAAACTTGTTGAAGGTTCTTTAAAAGTTATAATATGTTTGAACTTGCTATAAATTCATGCTTGAGCTTGCAATAAAATGTTTTAACTTGCACGAACATTTTTGAACTTGTTGATAAAAAAAATCTTCAACGAGGAGTATAAATTACCCCTCATAAGAAGCTAGTATAAATAAATCCTATCTCACGTTAGCTAGCATGTCCAATTTCTCCTTTTCGGTGTTGTTCTTTGCGTGGGCTGACAGCATTCTCAAGAAATTAGGAGACGGAGGAGTGGTGATGTCTAGGTACCGAGTGAGCATATCATTCACATCGGTCTGAGGCAAGCGGTCATGTTCAATCCAAGTCCTTTCGATACCTTTGGAACAACATCAAATCAACACAAGTCCCAATATGTTATTCTATTTTGAGTGACATGGTTTACTAACAGATTTATGTATGTATGTAACACCTGAACCACGAAGGATTCTGAAAGCTTGTGAAATATCAAAACTAGGTACTTCTTGTCGAGTTCTTCACCCTACACACATAGATTTACAAACCGTTTGAAGTGGTCATTTCTTTGAGGTTCATCAATGAGACAGGTTCAAAAGCATTTCCTAAATTCTTGATTCTGGATATGATGGCTGACACCAGATCAGATTTGTTGACGGGATAGATTGCCAGATGGTCACCGGGACTGTACTTGATCTTTGTCTTGCTGATGTCCAACACGATTTGCTGCGTCCATCGACTATCAGAGGGCGGAATACTAGAGAAAGTGGCAATCGAATGGTGGTTAATATTTCAGTATGGCGAATAGTCTCACAATGGCTGATAGTAGCTAGTTGCTAGTGTATATTGACTTGCAAGCAGACTACTAATCTATTGACCAATGCTAGATGTAGAACTAGTTAACAAACGTGCTGCTGGCTACTACTTGAAGCGTTTCAATCGTTTGTTGCTCTCAAAAAATATAATACAAGCTAAACAAGACTATATATGTATATATATATTCAAAGAGGCAGTTCAGTTAGTGAACGATAGGCAACTTTCATTCAAATGTATATTGGACATGGAGAAATATAGTTCCAGTATGTATGCTAAGAACGCTAAAGCAACTTAATTACTTTTTAAAATGTAAGCAATACTTGTCAGACAATTCTAGCAAGCAAAAGCAAACTAACAGTCAAGAAATAATAGACAAAATTTTTTACACTTTAGTATCAGAAAACCTATTAATATTCCTATCAAAGAATATAGACATTTAAATGTTTCTTTTAATTATATATAACTACTGTTACGAAAAAAGTTTCAATATAAATAATGTTTCGTAATATTAGAGGAAATAGCTGTGTGATAAAAAAAATTACCTTACAATTAAAGATTTGGAATAATATTTGATCAAGATTCACTCCTCATTCCTTTACAAATATTCAAACTTTTGGAATAACGTGCATCTGTAACAAGAAATATTCTCAAACATTTTAATTAGAAACAGAATAAACAGTAACATTAAAATAATTGAAATAATTCAGATTTAAAACTAAATAGGAAAGTGATCAGAACATATATAGTTGCTTAAAAAACTAATACCGCAGCATAAGTTTCTATCGATACCGTGCTGCAAGAATAATATTTTTACGGCTAATGTTATAAAGGATAACTTTTCTCTGATTGGTCGGCTAAGAGGAGGAGCAAACAACAAGAGGCAGAGAACTGAACCGTCAGTGCTCCGCCCCCTCTTTTTCTCCTCCTCATTATTACTTGAATTAAATTACATTCCAAATAATATTTTTTTAGGATAACTCTGTTCTGATTGGTCGGCTTGGAGGAGGAGCAAACAACACGGGGTAGAGCCAAATAATGTTATCGGAACATAAATGTAGTTGCTTAGCAATAACTAAATAAGAATGTTATCGGACCATTTCTCATAGCAATATTTATATCGCAATTACCTATTCCCACTTAGCTTTGAAGATTTATTCATGTGTGCTCCGAGAATTCAATCTATAAACTGCTCACTTATAGACCAATTATTACACGTCTTATAAAACTTCAAAGTTCATTTGAAAAATACTCGAGTCGTATATGCAATGTTAACGAGTTTTTTAGTTAGTGATTCATGATGTCAAGAAGATTTATTGTTAACGGATTGATATAGACTTAATTGCTAGCTGTTTGAATTACTAATGTCCATTGGCCTAGAAATCACGGGGTACGGTCAAGAGCTCCCCCGGTCAAGAGCCCCCCCCGGTCATGAGCCCCCCCGGTCATGAGCCCCCCTAGGTCATAAGCCCCCCCGGTCACGAGCCCCCCCTCCATGTTTTTTTAATCCTTATTTGCCTAGTTAAACAAATGAAGAACTACTTAGATAGAAATAACTGAGAGTTGCTAATGTAGTTTGTTGTATCCGCTAGATTGTTGTACTGCACACTTCATGATTGTTTAATGACCTGGCAGGGGGGTTCGGGGGGCGGCACGCCCCCCGATATACATATATTTTATGTCTAATCAGTAATGAACTACAAAAGTGTCAATAAGGATTAAATAATATAGGTAAATAAGGATTTAAAAACAGGGGGGCTCGTGACCGGGGGGGCTCATGACCGGGGGGGCTCTTGACCGGGGGGGCTTATGACCTAGGGGGGCTCATGACCGGGGGGGCTCTTGACCGGGGGGGGCTTATGACCGGGGGGCTCTTGACCGGGGGGGCTTATGACCTACACCCGAAATCACACGGAACTGTGTCAGATAATAACGAACGACGCCATCTTTTTTACGAGGTGATGATATCGCTGACACAAAATGTCTAATATGACATGCATAAAAAGAATAATATATAAAAATTGGTAAGTTCTAATACAATGTTGTCAAGAAATAGAAATAATTGAATAAAATAATATTAAAATGTTTAAACTTGTCTGTAACTGTTTGAACCTGTCTGAAAATGTCTGAACATGTTTGAACATTTCTGAACATGTCTGAACATGTTTGAACCTGTCTGATCATGTTTGAACCTGTCTGAAAATGTTTGAACCTGTCTGAAAATGTCTGAACATGTTTGAACCTGTCTGAAAATGTTTGAACCTGTTCAAACCTGTCTGAACATTATACAGTTCTCCTAATCACCCCAAAGTTTCAGTTACATTGTTAGTTCTAAGTTATTTCACGAATTAGAAGTTAAGTCATATGCATTAACTTCCACAGCCAATTCATTTAATGTTATTTACTCATTCTAGGCAATTAGGTCTCACTAACTAGTTAGAGACCTCTTGCGGGCAGAATGGTAATTAAAATTGCGCACCAGGGATCCTTTCCATTATTCGCAAACAAAAACAATTGCAGATGTGCTTAATGAGTGATTAGTAAGTTAAAACATAGTGAGTGTGTTTGTTCAAACGGTATATAGGGTAAAATACGAATTATCGGTCAGTTTCACATCTTCGGTCATATAAGAAAAAACAATAATTATTTGTTATTTACTTTTTATTTTAGTTGGTATCCATGATACCTGCAGGTATTTTAGTTGGTATCCATGATACCTGTAGGTATCATGGATACCAACTAAAATGAAATAACAATTGTTATATAGTTTTTTCTTATATGACCGAAGATGTGAAACTGTCCGATAATTCGTAATTTACCCTACTTTAGATTGTTATAGTGTTTGATCATTTCAATTTTATATTATGTATTATTTTTACAACGAATAGTTGTAGATAAAGTTCGCAGTGGAGGATAAAAGCAACCGATTACAGGTAAGGTCACCGCCCTCATTTCACAGCGCGGTAAGTTCTCCGCATGCCAAATTTTAATTTGGTAATCGATATCAAGAAAAGGTTTGACAAAGTATGGTAATATAGTAATTAATAGAGAACATATTTCATTACTTGATACTAATACACTCCTCAACGTTTAATTTAGAATATTGATTTATATTCAATAATTAAATTACGTAAATTTCTTCGCTAGTAATCACCGACATCGCCATGTTCGTCATACGCAAGAACATTATTTAAGCTTTGTAGACGAGCAGCAGATTAAATGAAGGCTTTCTTCACTAGGCTTTATATTTCTCTAGCAATAAATAGTTCAATAACAATTCCTCTGAAAGTATTTATTAATGTTATTTTCATATATTAGGATACACAAACGTCATTTGTTCATTGAAAGTCCTGTTCCAGCCTTCGACATTGTTATTGTCTCTTTGGCTATCTTTGCAATAGCAAGAACTTGTATACCTACAACTGCAGGCTGGAGAAAAACCTGCGGCTTAAATAAAATATAGGCCTTATAGTTAGGCATACTCGTAAGTTTTAATTTGAATTAAATTGTTATTGTGTTGAATTGATAACGAACGGTGAATTGAGTTGCGATAAATTTTCGCGAGAATTGAGGGCGGTGAACTCACCGGACACCAAAACAACCACCAATAGTTGTAAATAAAGTGCACAGTGAAGAATTAAAACAACCACCAATAGTTGTAAATAAAGTGCACAGTGAAGGGTTAAAACAACCACCAATAGTTGTAAATAAAGTGCACAGTGAAAAGTTAAAACAACCACCAATAGTTGTAAATAAAGTGCACAGTGAAAAGTTAAAGGTCCCCTCCAAGCAAATATTTTTATTGCCTTATAATGTTTCTTATCATTTTGCTGCAAAATGCATCGAATTTGGTAGCATATTTTCAATTTTAAATGCTTTTAAAGATTTTTATAATCAAAACTCTACAAAACCTATTTTACTTCCGACTTACTAATTTAAGAAATTTTCAGCCTGAAGAAAAAGAATGTACACCATTTGTTTTGATTGTCAACTAGGTATTAGGTTTAATAAATCAATTAAATATTCGTGTAAAGGTATAAAATTGAATGAACTTATAATAGAAACGTTTATATACTTTAGGAAACAATTAATATCGAAAATAAAGGCCGACAACGCATATGGTTTGTTTATAAAATTCAAATTTGTAATCAAAACAAAGAGTGTACAATCTTCTTCTTGAGCATCAGATTAGTGATTCGCTCAATTGTTGCTCACGGAGTATTAAAAAACTTTGAAAACAAATTATAAAATATATACTGAACCGAATTGTATGCGGTTTGCAGAATAATGATCGTAGACCTTAGTTCTATATTATTATGTTATATACTCATTTTTTCCAAGGATCCTGGAGAGGACCTTTAAAACAACCACCAATAGTTGTAAATTAAGTGCACAGTGAAGGGTTAAAACAATCACCAATAGATGTAAATTAAGGGCATAGCGAAGGGCTAAAGAGAGGTATTTATGCTTCAAAAAATAGTGTTTAGGTATTTATGCTGTTCACGCAACTTAAATAATTGTATCTTTTTAATTTTTATGATGAGAAGAAAACAGAAAGTAAATATTTGGCAGAATCGAAAATACAACATTCACTTTATAATCATCAAGATGCTTTGCTACCAGTGAAAACAGTTCCGTAAACGGTAAACTGAAGGACTTACTTGGCCTTTTCTCCGTGCAGATTGAGTGAATTAATCACAGGTACAGTGAGGACATTCTTCTGGTGTGCTTTGTGAAGTCCTTCTTCAGGAGAAACACCTTTGGCAACAGAGGTAAGCTTCACGTCAAGACTCTTGTGAGAGACGTCAGCTTTGAGGGCTGCCGTCGCGTCACGAATGGCGCTGTCGTCGTCGAGGCAGAAGGCTTCGCAACCCACCTTGAGAAATAGAGACTTATTTATTTTAAATCCACAAAACATTAAACCTAATAGACCATTAAAGTGAAGTCAGCGCCGTTCCACTTCAGTTTATAGGTGAAATATTCCTATGTTATTCGTACGGGGATAAAATGAGGTTCTATAACATCTGTACAACTGACGATATAATTAATATTGGAGAATTTTAATAAATTGAGAGAAGTGAACAGCGTAAATAATAATAATATCATTATAGTATTTCTCCTAATTCTACTGTCCTGGTAACACAAGGTTAGTTTAAAAACGCAGACATACTCTATGAAACAACCATGTAAATTGACAAATATTCTCCTGTTTAATTAAAATTCCATTTAATTAATCTCCACAAAATGCTCCTCAAAGTGTTATCAATTTACAAGTTTCTATTGTGTTTAATGATGCATCAACTCATTTATCAAAGAGAGTATCTTTTGGGCTGAAGTGGGTGCTAGATGTAATCAGTTGGAGTGATTGATAGAATGTCGAATACTCTAATGAAGCTATTCGAGAAAATGAACACCAAGACTTGATCTCACACCGACTCCAATTACGCGTGCTTTGCATTCAGCTAATATTGCGGTGAAACTTAACGGTTATTGGACTTCAATGAGTGATTTGGCGGGGCGCATTGAATCGAGATGAATACTCCATCTCAAATTGTCCCTACAAGGTTCCTTTAAAGAGCTATATTTAGGCACCAGATTTCCCAATTGTTCTTCCTGTCTTAAAAAAACCTTTCCAATTGCGATCAATCTTAGTTAAGAATAGACGCAGCAGATTCGAATCGCAGCAGATTCGAATCCCTTTAATGTGTTGAAATTTTGTTACGCCAATTTTTAACTGGGACAGATCTCTGAATCCATCTTCATAAACAAAATTACGACTCACGAGGAAAACTTCCTTGGCCCACTGGTTGAAGGTCTGTTCTTGTCCATCCAATTCGTCTCCACAACAAACCCCCATGAGCCTTTCACCTCCCAAATCACCCATGAGGGTGTCCACGTACATTCCGTACGCGCAGAAGTTGGGGTAGGCACTGGAACCTAGAGCAAACACAGCGTACCTACGACAGAAACAAAGACACTTTTGAGAACAGTTATTGTCTCCAAATGATTTCAAAGAGGAACCACAAAAGGGATAAGAGAAAGTCAAATAAGAACCACACATAACCTCTATCAACTAGGGTTGTGACAATATGATTTTAACATCTTCCTGAAAATATTGCACACGGAGAGAATTAAAAAGTATTGAATCGTACAGTATTCGATTCCATTAGATTTCCTGTATTATATTCTCAAGATCTATGATTTCAAAAGCATATTGTCACTACCAATAACTTACCGGACATTGCTGAGTGGTCCCATGTTGTCGTCAGGTGGGGCCAGTCTCTTGTGGGCGCTGCCCTGAGGAGTCGTGGTGGATGAGGGTGGAGTTAGTGGACTACACACCTCGGACTGACTGTTCATCCGCTTGAACGACATGGACCTGTTCATGCTGAATGAAAAAATGGACTCTTAGTAACTGAACAAATTGATATCGAATATTAGTCGCTTATTGCAACCAAATAGTTATTAAGATCATTTATATTTAGTAAATAGCGACAAATATTTGTATATGAGCTTTTGCATTCAAAGTTCAAATTATTAATTAAATGAATCTTTAAAATTGTTTGAAATGAAGATGACTTCTGTAATGTGTATGCAAATTGAATGCATTATCACTAAAAAAATTTAAAGACAGTCACAATCTTGAAGAGAATATGAAAATAACATGCAAACCAAATTGGCCTCTGAGGTTCCAATATGGCCCAAATCTACATAGAAAATAGAGTGAAGAGAAAAAACTTCACCTTCAACAGTAAAATCCCTTTGGAAAAATCACTTGCATAGCTAATTGCACGTGAAAAAACATCTTGATGACTTAATCCAAAAAGTGGAAGTTTCTAACAAAAACTTTTTTGAGTTAGGTAACGCAAACGCTGGTAGGTACTTTTCGCTTTTGGGCAGAAGTTGCTGGCACTCACCTTTTTCTCGTGGAGTAATTGAACTTGAAGGAGGAAGAACTGCTGTTACAAAACACCACAACAAATCAGTGCCAGAAGAGCAAAAGAGGAGAGAAAGAAGGAGAAAGAATTAATGAGTAGAGGAAGCAGTCGGAGAGAAAGTTATCATGGGTGCAATGGGAGATAAACATCTAAAATCTCTTCGCTGACAGTACATGCTGTTTCGACCAAAAAATATTAGGGGAGGTACCGAATTCAACAGTTCAAAATTTTCCATCATAGAAGAGAAAGAATATAATTTGGCATTTTAACTGATTATTCTAATTGGTATTTTTTCTTAAACGACCGAAAATGTGAAACTGTCCGATAAGGCTCTTTTATGCATTATGGAAACTGACCCCCATAATGCCAGCGAAGATTACAGGAGATAATGTAATTTGATTCCTTTTCTTTCAACCCATGATATTCTCCCTAACTAACCCAGAAAAGTCATCTTCATAAATCACAGAAAAAATCTCAAGTAGGTGTAAAGAACTCAGTTGAAGTTGTTAGAGAGTTGGAACAGAATAAAACTATTATAACAAGTTCAGACATGTTTTAATGAGTTGAAACATGTTCTATCAAGTTCAAACATGTTCTACCAAGTTAAAACATGTTGTAATCAGTTAAAACATGTTCTAACAAGTTCATACATGTTTTAACAAGTTCAAACATGTTCTAACAAGTTCAGACATGTTCTAACAACTCCATACATGTTCAAATCAGTGTTATAAATTATGTTTCATGTGTTTTATTGGGGTATTTTAAGGGTTACCAAAAAACGGAAATTCGCAATCATTAAATAAAGTCGAATTTAAATTAAAAATTATTGTCATATCATCTTGCCAAATTTGATTAGTTTTCATTGGTCCCACACTTTTACAGTTTATTTTCCTGATCTAACATCAAATGTTTGTATATCGGTGGCGTGCCGACCTCTGAATCCCCCTGCCAGGTCATTAAATAATCATGAAGTGTTACTAGCAACAAACTAGCGGATACATAAAACTACATTACGGTTTCATATGATAAATCTAAGAGAGTCGGACCAATGGGGTGTCGAGCTAGGGGTATGGTCAAGAGCCCCCCCGGTCAAGAGCCCCCCCGGTCATGAGCCCCCCCGGTCATGAGCCCCCCTCCATGTTTTTTTAATCCTTATATACCTAGTTAAACAAATGAAGAACTACTTAGATAGAAATAACTGAGAGTTGCTAATGTAGTTTGTTGTATCCGCTAGATTGTTGTACTGCACACTTCATGATTGTTTAATGACCTGGCAGGGGGGTTCGGGGGGCGGCACGCCCCTGATATACATATATTTTATGTCTAATCAGTAATGAACTACAAAAGTGTCAATAAGGATTAAATAATATAGGTAAATAAGGATTTAAAAACAGGGGAGCTCGTGACCGGGGGGGGGGCTTATGACCTACACCCGTCGAGCTATTGAGAAGTTCCCGCCAAATTATAGTATGTACAAAATAATAAGAGTGAATTAAAAATAATGAATGAAATTTCTAAGTTTCGATCTACCCTACTAACTTTCATGAAATTCGATATTTTACGAATCTAATTAATTGTTTTCTGGTAGAGCATATTAAAAGTTATTTTGATTTATTTTTATTCGGATACAAAGTACTACATCACTGACATATTGAGGGAAATAAGTACAAGGGAATTTGAAGAAGCAATCCTATTAGAAAGTGGCTCCATGAACAAAGTCACCTACTTGTCAAAGAATGGTACGGAAATGAACTCAAAAACAGGTTAAAAACCCGCCAGTGGAAGAGGGAAATGGAGAGGTGATACTAAATGAACGGTACCACTGTCATACACTGTATAACATTTAAGAAATTTAGTACAGTAAGAAATAGAAATTAATTCTATATGTTTATCAGATGTTGCAAAATAAATGGTTAAAATGGTCTTATATTATTCTATTTAGCTATAGAACTAAAGTAGGTATATTACTATTTACTTTGAAAAATAATACGTGATGCAGACATACAAGTATAGATAGCAGATCTAAAATAAACTTATTTCCATTAAACAGATTAGGGAATATCAAAGATAACGCTTTGGGAAGTTTTAATTGAATTATTGTTCTTCACTGATTTTTCGGTTACTATCTATTTTGGTTAATGTACTGTGAATGAAAATAATATTTTCTCTCAATATTGGTTAGAGTTTTATAGAAATTGATTATAATAGACATATTATGAAAAAAAAAACTGGCACATACTCTGTACATTGGTAAATGAGAGGTTGGTTTTATACAGTCTGTTGCAGAAGTGTTGGTGACATTTCTAGTCCTCATATCTGCTGGACTATCATTGGTAGTGAGATGGTACCATTAGATCTCCTCTATAATGAAATCATATATAGTGAATGACAGCCCTGAGTAAAGAAGTAACCTCTATAGTGACCAAACCTTCTTTAGTCTATCATTAACTGGCAATTAGTTTTCTAAATCTGATGGCCATTCATGGAGGACTAAAGAAAATTCATTCAGTATAGAGGCTACTTCATTATTCAGGACTCTACATATTCACTATAGAGGCTACTTCATTACTCAGGACTCTACATATTCACTATAGAGGCTACTTCATTACTCAGGACTCTACATATTCACTATAGAGGCTACTTCATTACTCAGGACTCTACATATTCACTATAGAGGCTACTTCATTACTCAGGACTCTACATATTCACTATAGAGGCTACTTCATTACTCAGGACTCTACATTTTCACTATAGAGGATTTCATTATGGAAGATAAGTTATATGAATATTTATAACGCTAATGATTTTTTTCTTGATAGTTTTAGAAAGAGTCAATGCTGATTTGTACCCAATACTTCTGGAACAGAGGATAACTAAATCTTTTCGGTCGTTTAATAAGTTGAAGGTTTGTGATAGAAGTGAAAAAAAGATGACTTTACTGTGCGAATCAAGTATAAAATCAATGAGCTGAAAATTCCTGAAAGATTAAATAGAAATAGTAATGAAGGCGATTTTAGTAATTCAATAAATTGATTGATTTTGAAATTTCCAAAAAAGTTAAACGAGAGTATATAACTTTTATATCATTAATTTATATTCAGAAATTTTCATTCGAGTAATGAACCAAAATCTGAAGCTCCACCAAATTTAAAAAATGCGAATTCGGTTTCTCTCGATTCATTTTATTCAAATCAAAAAATTACATAATTTGAAACCGAACTATTCGAGAGGTAACGAATTCGAACAGTTCGAGAGGTAACGAATTCGAACAGTTCGAGAGGTAACGAATTCGAACAGTTCGAGAGGTAACGCATTCGAACAGTTCGAGAGATAACGAACTCGAACAGTTCGAGAGGTAACGAACTCGAACAGATATATAAATTGATTTGACGAATTATCAGTCAGTCGGTGATGTAGGATAAAACTATATAAATAAAATAAATATTATTATATCGTTTTTCTTTTACGACCGAAGATATGAAACTGTCCAATAATTCGTAACTTACTATATATTATATATATATATATATAAATTAGTAAGAGAGAGTATATAGGTGGTAAATATAAATGAGTTGCAATCAGTGTAGTGCATCGTGTCTGCATTCTGAGCACACAGAGAAAATATTTTGGAGAAGATGACAGTGCAATAAAAACATCAATAAAAAAGTAAGCAAGAAGAAATATATAATATATATCTAAAGTGAATGTAATTTATATATTGATAAACCATCTTCATTAAATCGTAAAATTATTAAATAGGTAACTTATTTTCCTTTTACGTATATAAATAATAAAGAAATACATTGCATGTAATAATTACCATTATACTCTCAAATTGCTAAATTAATTCATAATGATATTATACATAAAATACGATTTATGTTGTAGAGCTTTAGAGTACAATATTTATCATTACTCTAATTTTGACCAAATGATAACTAAGTACAGAGAACCAAACAGTATTTTGGACATCAAAATTAATAAAGAATTCTACATCATATCTATTTATTAATATTTACAAAAAGGATACCAATTAGTCAAATATTAAATTGAAGATATATACCAGGAAGAAAAAGTTTTTTTGGAGCAACATTGCCCCAATTGCGAATTTTGTTGCATCATTAATTGTTACATCATTGTCTCAATATTGTTACAACATTGTACCGAGTAACATTCCCACCTGTAATATCACTCTATTGTATTCTTTGAAAGTAACCTCAACTCCAATGTTTCAGAAATCAAAACTTTCTCTAAAGTTAGGAATGCATCCATGTTTCTATTTGTGCCCTGACTTCTGAAAAAAGTTGGCGAGTATCTTGAGCAATTTGCATGTCAAGCACTAGCTCAATTATTTCAGACCGATTGTCTTCCTAACTTTTGGCAGCTATTTAGACTCTTAAAAAAGCGGCCATCTTGTTTTGCATTTGTAAAGAGCTCTGTTAACACCATGTGATTGTTGTTCTTTATTTTGAAAAGAGGTTCATATTTTTTCATTCATTGAATAACAATGCTGTAAGTAGTGTCTATGTATAATAATGAGGTAATAGAGATTTTTTATTGAAATGACTTTACTACAATGGTTATCATTTTTACTTTTCTGGCTCTAAGATGGTTATCATTTTTACATTCTGTTTCTACAATGGTTATCATTTTCACTTTTCTGGCTCAAAGATGGTTATCATTTTTACATTCTGTTTCTACAATGGTTATCATTTTTACTTTATGGCTCTACAATGGTTATCATTTTTACTTTCTGGCTCTTCAATGGTTATCATTTTTACTTTTCTGGCTCTAAGATGGTTATCATTTTAACTTTCTGGCTCTACAATGGTTATAATTTTTACTTTTCTGGCTCTAAGATGGTTATCATTTTAATTTTCTGGCTCTACAATGGTTATCATTTTTACTTTATGGCTCTACAATGGTTATCATTTCAATTTTTCTGGCTCTACAATGGTTATCATTTTTACTTCCTGGCTCTACAATGGTTATCATTTTTACTTCCTGGCTCTACAATGGTTATCATTTTTACTTCCTGGCTCTACAATGGTTATCATTTTTACTTCCTGGCTCTACAATGGTTATCGTTTTTACTTCCTGGCTCTACAATGGTTATCATTTTTACTTCCTGGCTCTACAATGGTTATCATTTTTACTTCCTGGCTCTACAATGGTTATCATTTTTACTTCCTGGCTCTACAATGGTTATCATTTTTACTTCCTGGCTCTACAATGGTTATCGTTTTTACTTCCTGGCTCTATAATGGTTATCATTCTTACTTTTTTGTTGTTTCCTCAGTAATTGCACTTCCACTGCATTTCATCGAGTACAGACTCTTTGAAAATTTCTGGAAAGAAATAAAACAGGAATATTTAAGTTTCATTGAGATGACAACCGATATGTACATGGAATTAAAAATTTTCCTAATACATGCAAATAAATATTAATCAACATTTCTCATAAGTGCAATATTTTCTAGTTTGAAAAATATAATAAATGATGTGAGTGTAATTGTTTGGGGTTCAAAACTAGAGAACGAGATTAAATCACATTTTTCATAAATTTAAATATTTGTTCCAGTTTAACTTTCAATTCTCACAATGAAGTGTCAAATAAAATCACTGAAACACAGGCAACAAAGATTTATCACTGGGATATTAGGGGGACATCCCAGGAATATATCTTCCTTTCCTGGGATATTCTCTTAATAATTACTATCCCAGGAAAATATCCTAGTTACTAGAGAAGGTTTTTTGGGCGTGTATATACTCACCTCCCCATTTTCAGGTGGGTCTCCGTTGCCGAAAGTAGAGGTGACCACCAGAACCAGTGCCTCATGTTCAATGTCTATGATGTCATAGTCATCCATGCAGCAAACCTGACATGAAATGTAAATACAATGAAACTAGTTCACAATTAGGACACTGTAAGCAGTATAGTGGCTCAGTAAGTGATTACCAGGGTTATGACAATATGCTCTTAAAATAATAAATCTTAAGAATATCATAGACGAAAGTAAATGAAATGGTTTCCAATACTATATACCGCTGGCTTAGAACGATTCAATAGTCTTTAATTCTCTCCATCCATAATATTTTCGGGATCTATGATTTTAAGAGCATATTGTCACAACCCTAGTGATTAGTTAGATCGTATGATAGAATTTCTTACAAACAAAGTTCTACCATTCACAAAATGTTAAACATCTATGATCTTGAGAATTAATGTTTAACTAATGTTCCGATAAATATACGTGTGTGTAATATTCATGTTATAAACTTAAACTGATTTACACATTCAATTATTTATGATATTACTAATCAAGAGGTATATATCAATAATCTGATATATGGCTTTATAGATAATTCTTTTATTGCATTCCATTATAGTTGTGAAATAGTATTGAAGAGCATAAAAGCAATAGGTAATGTATGCTAACTCTCTCTTGAATAGCTTCTTCTTTCTGGAATCTTTATAGCGGAGTAGATGGCAGCCTGAATGACAGTTTGGGGACTTACCATTTCAGCCTCCACATCTAGCATAAAACTTGTCCTTTTGAATGGAAAAACTCTTCATTTACCACTAGAACTATAGTTTATGAGATACACTTAGAATATTTGTGTAGCTACTAATTCTTTTATTTTTAATTTAAGTAGAGAAGTTACTTTAAAACGTTCTTTTAATACTGTCTACTTACATAAAAAATAAAGAAATTTCGAGTGTCTACCATCAATAACTTGGATGACACAAATATTCGAAAAGTAAATAGCAGCTAAATTAACTGCTTCGTTGCTTAAATTATTTAGCACAATTTATGGTAGAAATTCAATAAAATCGCTGGAGTTAACATTTAAAAGTATAAAATCCTATTTGGTCACACAATGCGAAATATTGGCAATCAAATTTCTCGATACAGGAACATGTCTCTTTAATTCCAAATAGATCATTCCCAGTTGTAAGATCATATTGATCATTCCCATTCCCAGTTGCATAAGGAACTGGTGACAATCCCCCCCAAGGAATATTCCAGCACAGGGGTTAGCAAAAGGTCGCGTGCGTGTATTTGTGATCCTCTCCAGAAAAGCTCTCTCTTGAGCTACAGCTACCATATCCTCTTCCGTGAGACGAATTCTAATGAGCCGATAAACATTGTCATACCACTGAAAACTGAGTACCTAGTCGTCTTTTGTGTGTCACCGATAAGGTTTGTATCAAACTCAGTTGGTCGTACTTTTCAAAATGGATATATATATATATATTTTTTGACTGTATTTCTCAGGACATATTTGAAATTAGTATGGATGTCTAGTATTTTACTCTATTTTATCATTCTATATTTTTTTTTGAATTTTAAAGGAAATAGAATAAAATGAGGAATAAGAACATATAAGATAAGGAAATAAATAAAATGAAGAATAAAATAAAAAACATATTAATCCTATATGACATAATGTTGCTTTGAGGAAACAAAAATTACAAGTTTAGTATGGATTTGGAGCAACAATTATCGAATATATTTTGCAAGCTAAGTAGAACAGTGTTGCTTTGAAGCAACACTGGCAAATTTTATCATTTGATATTTAACAATAAACATATCATCTAATGACTCTTTTGGGGTTCTAGGTAAATTGCTCGAAAACAATTGCTCGAAAGACAATTGCTCGAAAACAATTGCTCGAAAAACAATTGCTCGAATGAACAATTCCTCGAAAGAACAATTGCTCGAAAGACAATTGCTCGAAAAACAATTGCTCGAACGAACAATTGCTCGAATGAACAATTGCTCGAATTATCAAATTGCTCGAATGAACAAAATTGCTCGAATTATAAAATTGCACAGTTTTCGATTTTATAAAAGTCAGTTATTCATGAAGTGGAGCTGCACCTAACAATCCTTGTTTCTTTCTAGTAATTGATCATTAATCATTCTATAAATGATTTTAATTATTACTCATTATGTATAATCTTTTTTTTAGACCGTTTGTGTCATCTCGTATGTAACATGTGAATTGGAATCATGTTGTGAATCACTACTATTCATGTTTTTTTTATCATAAAACCCAAATTTTTTGGTGGATTTATTGAAACTCTGTCATAACTTTGAGTTATTTCACCTATTGAGGTGCCACATACAAATAGGCTAGTAATAAATATATTTACGGGTTTTATGATAAAAAAAACATGAATAGTACTGATCCACAACACCTGATTCCAATTAACATATTACTTACGAGATGACACAAACGGTCTAAAAAAAAGATTATGCAGAATGAGTAATAATAAAAATCATTCATAGAATGATTAATGATCAATTACTAAAAAGAAACAAGGATTGTTAGGTGCAGCTCCACTTCATGAATAACTGACTTTTATAAAATCAAAAACTGTGCAATTTTATAATTCGAGCAATTTTGTTCATTCGAGCAATTTGATAATTCGAGCAATTGTTCATTCGAGCAATTGTTCGTTCGAGCAATTGTTTTTCGAGCAATTGTCTTTCGAGCAATTGTTCTTTCGAGCAATTGTTCATTCGAGCAATTGTTTTTCGAGCAATTGTTTTCGAGCAATTGTCTTTCGAGCAATTGTTTTCGAGCAATTTACCGGCTACCCTCTTTTGGACATAATTTAGCATAAGTGAATGCCATAAAGAGTTAACGAGGAGGTTATCTATAACTTACGTAATTAAGGACACAAAAGTAGCACGGTAGGTATATATAAATCTACTACGGCACAAAAGTAGCACGGTAGGTATATATAAATCCTATTACGACATTTTAAGTGACCCGTTGTCGTAAAAAAATTACCTAGCGATAACAAGCATCTGTTGAAGGCTTTTAACGCACTTTGCGAAATTAGTAGCAAATCACGCACCTGAGCATTGAACGTGTGTCCGAAAATGTCCGCCAGTCTCTTGGCGTAACTTTCAGACTTTCCGGTTTCCGTTGCGTAGAGAATTGTGGCCTTGATTCTCTTAGAGAGAGCCTTGCCGAACAGCTTGCTGGTGAACTTGACGGCCCTGAGAGTGAGTGAGTTGGAGTTAGTGGAGAGTGAGTGAGTGAGTGAGTGGAGGGTGAGTGAGTGGAGAGTGAGTGAGTGCAGAGTGAGTGAGTGCAGAGTGAGTGAGTGCAAAGTGAGTGAGTGAGTGGAGAGTGCGAAATAGAGAGATGTAAATTGAATAGAATAAAAAATATTTGTATCGAGTAAAATGAAATAAATTGGGCTTAATGTAATAGCTATTGAATGGAATAAAATATGTTTAAATTGGGCTAAATGCAATAACTTTTAAGTGGCTTGAAATGATTCACTATGCAAGAACTTCAGAATTAATAATTAATACGATCATTAATTCAATAGCAAAATAGATGTTAATAGTAAGTCACACGAACTAACTAGCCAGCACTGACCTCATAGCTGCTTGGTATCGTGTGAATATTTCACACCAAGCACATACTTATTCACCTTAATTGGCCGAATTGATAGCAAGCTATTTCATGAATAACTAACATCTATTTGCTCAGTACAATGAAGACGTGAGCTAACAATGACCAGCTAAATCTTACCTTGCGATCTCTTTGAACCGAAACTTCCTTTTATTCTTCTTCAATGAGCTCCTTGTAACCCCATCGCGATCTCTTTTCTTCCACACATGCGTCTTCCACGCCGGACTCTGGTACTCGAAAGACGGGCTGAGGTAATACACGCTCATCTCCTGATGGAACACGGGACAGGCTGACCCCGACATGGGTGGGGTGATCCAAACCCAGTCCGCGGGGCAACCCCCTCGCAGTCGCTGTTCATTTTCGTAATGTTTCATGAAAGACTCAGATGCCGTGTGATGGTCTACGATTGTAGTGTTTGAAAGCTGGGGACAAGAACAAGGTTTATTTCAATCTCATATTAACTTTCTTCAGTCACTTTAATTGTATTTTTTTAATGTCATTTTTAATCAATTCATTTTTTTATAATTCAAACTAATCAATAACTTTAGAGTTCAGCTCTGAGTAGCTTTTCTACCGTCATGGCATCGAACATATTAAACTATACCCTATGGACACATTTGACTAAATTTCTCCATTATTTGATGAAGATAAAATAAGCTTAAGAAGTAATCAAAGAGTAGCTTTCCTGCATCCCTCAACATTGGTGATTTAACGGATATTGAAATATTTAAATCCAATAATGTTAACCCACTTACCGACTACTGTGAGAGTAGTGAGAGCAAGCCATGCTATAATTCTTACCTGGAAAGAGTATAGTACTGCCTCATTCAGGGCCACCATCGCCTTATCCTTCCACAGTGTGATGGGATTCCTTGTGTCTACATTCATCTTATTTGCTACAACCTGTCACATCAAACAAACATTAATTCAATAAAAACAGAAGAAATAGACTTCTCTCTAAAATTATTTCAACTTCTATGGGTAAATTACGAACTATCGGTCAGTTTCACCTCTTCGATCACACAAGAAAAAAACGATATTATAATTGTCATTTTATTATTATTGGTATCTATGATACCTGCAGGTATCATAGATACCAATAAAAATAATAATAAAATAACAATAATAATATCGTTTTTTCTTATGTGACCGAAGAGGTGAAACTGAGCGATAATTCGTAATTTACCCTCTAGTCGATGTTTGATTTATTTCCAATGCATTTTCAGTTGAGTCTAAATAACTCACCTCCAACATGTTGTACCGCTGCACATCACCCAAATCACGAGATCCAATCTCTGTGGACATGTACCATCCGTTGAAGGGGGTCGCTGGGAACAGCAGACCCCCGCAGTCGAGCAGCATGCTGGAGACAGCTGGTAGAGCGTACCATTTGAGACCTAGGTCTCGAAACCAGTCGTACCTATAGTGAGAGTTATAGTGAGATATATTGAAAGTTATAGTGACAGTTATAGTGAGTTATAGAGACAGTTATAGTGAGATATATTGAGAGTTATAGTGAGATATATTGAAAGTTATAGTGAGATATATTGAGAGTTATAGTGAGATATATTGAAAGTTATAGTGACAGTTATAGTGAGTTATAGTGACAGTTATAGTGAGATATATTGAGAGTTATAGTGAGATATATTGAAAGTTATAGTGAGATATATTGAGAGTTATAGTGAGATATATTGAAAGTTATAGTGAGATATATTGAGAGTTATAGTGACAGTTATAGTGAGATATATTGAGAGTTATAGTGAGATATATTGAGAGTTATAGTGACAGTTATAGTGAGATATATTGAGAGTTATAGTGAGATATATTGAGAGTTATAGTGACAGTTAAGGTGAGATATATTGAGAGTTATAGTGACAGTTATAGTGAGATATAGTAACAGTTATAGTGAGATATATTGAGAGTTATAGTGAGATATATTGAGAGTTATAGTGAGATATATTGAGAGTTATAGTGACAGTTATAGTGAGATATATTGAGAGTTATAGTGAGATATATTGAGAGTTATAGTGACAGTTATAGTGAGATATATTGAGAGTTATAGTGACAGTTATAGTGAGATATAGTAACAGTTATAGTGAGATATATTGAGAGTTATAGTGAGATATATTGAGAGTTATAGTGAGATATATTGAGAGCTATAGTGAGAGTTGATATGATTGGATCTAATATAATTTCTAGGATAATTTACGAATTTTCGGTCGGTCCCACATTGCCGGTCATATAAGAAAAAACAATACAGTAATTGTTATTTAATTTTCATCATTATATCGTTTTTTGCAATAAAACTGAAAATATGGAATCGACCGATAATTCGTAACAAACCTAGAAATGTTTCTTTTTTTCTCAATATAATAAATACTCTTTTTAAAACAGATTTCTTTTCTCAAAGTGATAGGCTTTGAAACATTTAGAAAAATAATTTATTTTACCAATCAGGAGAGATGAAATAAATAATTTAAAGATACAGTCTAGATTTAAAAAGAATTCGATAATTTACTTCCGCCTAATTTAAACAGTTGGGCATCTTTTTCTCTCTTGTTGATAAATCGATAGACGGACATCAGTTATAGAATAAAATGCTGTCATTTTATCTTTGAAAATCCAATTAAAAAACCTACTAATTAATTAAAACTGAACAGCGCCACCTAGTGACGAAATTCAGAGTTAAAACAAATGATAGAGCGCATGCGCAAGATATCCCTAACTTTGTTGGTATGTTTTTAATCACGTACTAGTTTACTTTTTATTAAATTATTTTTATTTTCTATTAAACATTTGATCTTAATCATTGATGTATATATAGGCTCCAGTACAATAATTGTTTCAATTTAGTTAAAAGATTATATAAACAAAACTGACTGCAGCGCAATTCCTGCCGATGCGGAGAAATTCAGAGTTACATGAGTAAAATAATGAATAATTTTTATATATCTATCATTTTTATAAATTTCATTTTTTTAGTGTACAATTAATTACCAACAATACCTATTTAACAAAAAGTGGCATTATTTTACACATGTTTATTTCCCCTTTAAGAAAATCAATAAATCAGAATAATAATTTATTCTCGCATAATTTAAAAGTGGACATTATTTATTCACGATAGATGGCGATACGAGTATTTATTTTTACAGTTTGATGAATATTAAACATATCAACTGAATATTAAATATTATATTATTAACTGAATACTACTGAAATGAAAATCAACTTTGTTTTCATCAAAAATATTTGTGTTGCATTGAATTATTTTAAAACAAAACTCTAATCAAAATAATCTTATTATGTATAATACCTAGAGCTTCTAATATAAAAATTAACGAAAGCTTTTGGGTTTCAATTCATTTACTTTTTGTTTCGAAAAAATCTGAAAAAAATATAAAATAAAATTTTCATTAGAATAAATTATGTCAAGAGTTGAACCTACTCTGGATGGGTGAATTCAACCTCCAGAACCAGTGAAGGGTCCAACTCGAAGAACTCTGGGTCATGACCATTGGCTGACACAACCACGGGTAGAACATCCCACCTTGTCCTCCTGCTCTTCCACCCCAATCTTTGGCAGATCTGCGGGGGGAGGGGGGGGGGAAGTTCAAATAGTCGCAAGATGAAGTTGAAGTTACAGTATTACAGTGAACTCCTCTATAGTGAATGAGTTAGGATGAAGCTTGAATAGTGAACAAATTTTCTTTAGTTTGTGATGAATTGCCATCAGCTTTAGAAAATAAAGGCTAGTTTATCGAAGACTAAAGAAAATTTGATCACTATTCAGGCTACATCCTAACTCAATCACTATAGAGGAGTTCTACTCAATCATAAGCCAAACGAACCTAATAAGGATCGCAGTAATCGGATAGTAATGTTAAGTAGGAAAGATGAATCAGAATTTCAAAAGGTTTTCCCTATTGTGATGGTAATATATTTTACGATTAATAATTAAAAACTTACCTCAGTAAATTCAATATTGGCAGGATCGCCGGTAATGCTTCCGTCGGGGTTTTTGTAGCCGGCGTAGCTGATGAGCTGTGCATTCCAGACTTTGAAATCTGGTTTGCCTTCAATTCTTGGTGGGAAAACTGTGATGGCAGATCTGAATATAGAAAAGATGGTGTGTGGGTCAGAACTATATTACCATTGCAAAAATACTAGCTATAACTTTTTTATTAAATGTATAAGAAGATTTTGTTAAGAATTCAATTTTACATTAATAGTAATTTTAAAATATGTCTCTGTACGCACAATTTTCATATATTGATCACGACATAAGTTTTTATATTTGAAATTTTTTCAGTTGCTCTAACTGGGTAGGATAGGACTAACTGGGTAGAGTAGGACTAACTGGGTAGAGTAGGACTAACTGGGTAGAGTAGGACTAACTGGGTAGAGTAGGACTAACTGGGTAGGATAGGACTAACTGGGTAGGATAGGACTAACTGGGAAGGATAGGACTAACTGGGTAGGATAGGACTAACTGGGTAGGATAGGACTAACTGGGTAGAGTAGGACTAACTGGGTAGGATAGGACTAACTGGGTAGAGTAGGACTAACTGGGTAGGATAGGACTAACTGGGTAGAGTAGGACTAACTGGGTAGGATAGGACTAACTGGGTAGAGTAGGACTAACTGGGTAGGATAGGACTAACTGGGTAGAGTAGGACTAACTGGGTAGGATAGGACTAACTGGGTAGAGTAGGACTAACTGGGTAGGATAGGACTAACTGGGTAGAGTAGGACTAACTGGGAAGGATAGGACTAACTGGGTAGAGTAGGACTAACTGGGTAGGATAGGACTAACTGGGTAGGATAGGACTAACT
The DNA here is from genome assembly GCA_947561585.1 of Caprella mutica. Classification (NCBI taxonomy): domain Eukaryota; kingdom Metazoa; phylum Arthropoda; class Malacostraca; order Amphipoda; family Caprellidae; genus Caprella; species Caprella mutica. Next base: position 200,812 of record CANNZV010000598.1, read on the forward strand.
GGGTAGGATAGGACTAACTGGGTAGGATAGGACTAACTGGGTAGGATAGGACTAACTGGGTAGGATAGGACTAACTGGGTAGAGTAGGACTAACTGGGTAGAGTAGGACTAACTGGGTAGGATAGGACTAACTGGGTAGAGTAGGACTAACTGGGTAGGATAGGACTAACTGGGTAGAGTAGGACTAACTGGGTAGGATAGGACTAACTGGGTAGAGTAGGACTAACTGGGTAGGATAGGACTAACTGGGTAGAGTAGGACTAACTGGGTAGGATAGGACTAACTGGGTAGAGTAGGACTAACTGGGTAGAGTAGGACTAACTGGGTAGAGTAGGACTAACTGGGTAGGATAGGACTAACTGGGTAGAGTAGGACTAACTGGGTAGGATAGGACTAACTGGGTAGAGTAGGACTAACTGGGTAGAGTAGGACTAACTGGGTAGGATAGGACTAACTGGGTAGGATAGGACTAACTGGGTAGAGTAGGACTAACTGGGTAGTATAGGACTAACTGGGTAGGATAGGACTAACTGGGTAGGATAGGACTAACTGGGTAGAGGAGGACTAACTGGGTAGGATAGGACTAACTGAGTAGGATAGGACTAACTGGGTAGAGTAGGACTAACTGGGTAGGATAGGACTAACTGGGTAGGATAGGACTAACTGGGTAGGATAGGACTAACTGGGTAGAGTAGGACTAACTGGGTAGTATAGGACTAACTGGGTAGGATAGGACTAACTGGGTAGGATAGGACTAACTGGGTAGTATAGGACTAACTGGGTAGAGTAGGACTAACTGGGTAGGATAGGACTAACTGGGTAGGATAGGACTAACTGGGTAGTATAGGACTAACTGGGTAGGATAGGACTAACTGGGTAGGATAAAACTAACTGGGTAGTATAGGACTAACTGGGTAGGATAGGACTAACTGGGTAGAGTAGGACTAACTGGGTAGTATAGGACTAACTGGGTAGTATAGGACTAACTGGGTAGGATAGGACTAACTGGGTAGGATAGGACTAACTGGGTAGTATAGGACTAACTGGGTAGGATAGGACTAACTGGGTAGTATAGGACTAACTGGGTAGGATAGGACTAACTGGGTAGTATAGGACTAACTGGGTAGGATAGGACTAACTGGGTAGGATAGGACTAACTGGGTAGGATAGGACTAACTGGGAAGGATAGGACTAACTGGGTAGGATAGGACTAACTGGGTAGGATAGGACTAACTGGGTAGGATAGGACTAACTGGGTAGGATAGGACTAACTGGGTAGGATAGGACTAACTGGGTAGGCTATGCCTAACTGGGTAGGATAGGACTAACTGGGTAGGATAGGACTAACTGGGAGGATAGGACTAACTGGGTAGGATAGGATTAACTGGGTAGGATAGGACTAACTGGGTAGGCTATGCCTAACTGGGTAGGATAGGACTAACTGGGTAGGCTATGCCTAACTGGGTAGGATAGGACTAACTGGGTAGAGTAGGACTAACTGGGTAGGATAGGACTAACTGGGTAGGATAGGACTAACTGGGTAGGCTATGCCTAACTGGGAAGGATAGGATTAACTAGGTAGGCTCATTCCTTACCTGATGTTTCCTTTGTTTGTGGCGTATTTGATGTGATTGCAAATGGCTTCGAACATTCCACTTGCTGAAGTAACGTGACGACCATCAAAAACCTGACAGAGGGAGGAGAGAGTGAGAAGAGGGTGAGTGAGAAGAGGGTGAGTGAGAAGAGGGTGAGTGAGAAGAGGGTGAGTGAGAAGAGTGGTGAGTGAGAAGAGTGGTGAGTGAGAAGAGTGGTGAGTGAGAAGAGTGGTGAGTGAGAAGAGGGTGAGGGAGAAGAGTGGTGAGTGAGAAGAGTGGTGAGTGAGAAGAGTGGTGAGTGAGAAGAGTGGTGAGTGAGAAGAGGGTGAGGGAGAAGAGTGGTGAGTGAGAAGAGTGGTGAGTGAGAAGAGTGGTGAGTGAGAAGAGTGGTGAGTGAGAAGAGGGTGAGGGAGAAGAGTGGTGAGTGAGAAGAGGGTGAGTGAGAAGAGTGGTGAGTGAGAAGAGTGGTGAGTGAGAAGATTGGTGAGTGAGAAGAGGGTGAATGGGAAGAAGGAAGAGAATGAGAAGAGAGTGAATGAGAAGAGAGTGAATGAGAAGAGGGTGGAAGAGAAAATGGAAGAGAATGAGAGGAGTAGAGTAGGGAAAAAACAATCAAGAAATGAAAATTTTGAACCTCAGAGACCAGGCATTGCAATATAAATTCCAATTAATTATTCACTTCCAAATAGGACATAATTATCTCACTGAAGACATCAAAATGCTATTAGCAAGTTGAACATCCATTCTCAAACTAAAGCTAGCACATAATTTATGTTTAATTATGCTGACTCATGGTATTTACCTGCAGTTTAGACCACTGAATGCGGCCTATGCACCTCACTGCATTTCTCCAGGCTAGTTTGCAGCCGTACACCAACTCAGTCTGAGTGAGTTCGTACACACCAGTGCGATCTATCTGCTCCCTGATCTCCAGCCACCTGGCCTGGTGCTGGTCACTGTCAAACCTAAGGAGAATTGTTAGAGGGATTGTTAGAGAATTATTAGAGGGGATTGTTAGAGAATTATTAGAGGGGATTGTTAGAGAATTGTTAGAGAATTATTAGAGGGGATTGTTAGAGAATTATTAGAGGGGATTGTTAGAGAATTGTTAGAGAATTATTAGAGGGGATTGTTAGAGAATTATTAGAGGGGATTGTTAGAGAATTATTAGAGGGGATTGTTAGAGAATTGTTAGAGGGGATTGTTAGAGGATTGTTAGAGGGGATTGTTAGAGAATTGTTAGAGGGGATTGTTAGAGGATTGTTAGAGAATTGTTAGAGGGGATTGTTAGAGAATTGTTAGAGGGGATTGTTAGAGAATTGCTAGAGGGGATTGTTAGAGAATTGCTAGAGGGGATTGTTAGATACTTGTTAGAGAATTGTTAGAAGGGATTGTTAGAGAATTGTTAGAGGAGATTGTTAAAGAATTGTTAGGGGATATTGTTAGAGAATTGTTAAGGGATATTGTTAAAGAAATGTTAGGGGATATTGTTAAAGAATTGTTAGGGGATATTGTTAAAGAATTGTTAGGGGATATTGTTAGGGGATATTGTTAGGGGAGATTGTTAGAGAATTGTTAGAGGGGATCGTTAGAGAATCGTTAGGGGATATTGTTAGAAGATATTGTTAGAAAATTGTTAGAGGAGATTGTAAGGAAATGGTATGTTTTTTTAGAGAATTGTTAGGTATTTTTTAGAGAATTGTTAGGGGATATTGTTAGAGAATTGTTAGGGGATATTGTTATAGAATTGTTAGGCGAGATTGTAAGGAAATGGTTAGTTTTTTTTAGAGAATTGTTAGAGTGAACCGATTGAGATAAAAGTTTTATTTTCTTGTACCATAAAATTATTGTACCATGTGAAATTGAAACATAAAAAAAAAATGAACAATTTTTATTATATTCTGTCGAAAGTATAAATAAACTCAAACGGACGAATAGAGTTCAAATCCTTAGTTTCATTTTAGGAAATGTTCAATGAAATTTGTCCCTATAACAATAACAAACATAGTTTCCAATAAGAAGGAACTGTAAAATACTACAGTCGCCTCTATTTGAAAACGGGGCAATTTACTACCAATTCAAAGTGAACAGGAAAAACAACAGAATATATTTAGGGACAAATTTGAAAAGAGTCTTTCTGTTTTTTCGAACAAATGAAAAATAGGGAAAAATTGTCACAAAATTGGAATAAATAATGGTGAGTAGATTGGTGAGTAGTGAGTAGATTGGTGAGTAGATTGGTGAGTAGTGAGTAGATTGGAGAGTAGTGAGTAGATTGGTGAGTAGTGAGTAGATTGGAGAGTAGTGAGTAGATTGGAGAGTAGTGAGTAGATTGAGGAGTAGTGAGTAGATTGGAGATTAGTGAGTAGATTGGAGAGTAGTGAGTAGATTGGAGAGTAGTGATTAGATTGGGGAGTAGAGAGTAGATTGAGGAGTAGTGAGTAGATTGAGGAGTAGTGAGTAGATTGGTGAGTAGATTGAGGAGTAGTGAGTAGATTGGTGAGTAGATTGAGGAGTAGATTGTAGAGTAGTGAGTAGATTGTAGAGTAGTGAGTAGATTGTAGAGTAGTGAGTAGATTGTAGAGTAGTGAGTAGATTGGAGAGTAGTGAGTAGATTGGGGAGTAGAGAGAAGATTGAGAAGTAGTGAGTAGATTGAGGAGTAGTGAGTAGATTGGAGAGTAGTGAGTAGATTGGAGAGTAGTGAGTAGATTGGAGAGTAGTGAGTAGATTGGAGAGTAGTGAGTAGATTGTAGAGTAGTGAGTAGATTGAGGAGTAGTGAGTAGATTGAGGAGTAGTGAGTAGATTGGAGAGTAGTGAGTAGATTGGAGAGTAGTGAGTAGATTGGAGAGTAGTGAGTAGATTGGAGAGTAGAGAGTAGATTGGTGAGTAGTGAGTAGATTGGAGAGTAGTGAGTAGATTGGAGAGTAGTGAGTAGATTGGAGAGTAGTGAGTAGATTGAGGAGTAGTGAGTAGATTGGAGAGTAGTGAGTAGATTGGAGAGTAGTGAGTAGATTGGAGAGTAGTGGGTAGATTGGGGAGTAGAGAGTAGATTGAGGAGTAGTGAGTAGATTGAGGAGTAGTGAGTAGATTGAGGAGTAGTGAGTAGATTGGTGAGTAGATTGAGGAGTAGTGAGTAGATTGGAGAGTAGTGAGTAGATTAGAGAGTAGTGAGTAGATTGGACAGTAGTGAGTAGATTTGAGAGTAGTGAGTAGATTGGGGAGTAGAGAGAAGATTGAGGAGTAGTGAGTAGATTGAGGAGTAGTGAGTAGATTGGAGAGTAGTGAGTAGATTGGAGAGTAGTGAGTAGATTGGAGAGTAGTGAGTAGATTGTAGAGTAGTGAGTAGATTGGAGAGTAGTGAGTAGATTGAGGAGTAGTGAGTAGATTGGAGAGTAGTGAGTAGATTGGAGAGTAGTGAGTAGATTGGAGAGTAGTGAGTAGATTGTAGAGTAGTGAGTAGATTGTAGAGTAGTGAGTAGATTGGAGAGTAGTGAGTAGATTGGGGAGTAGTGAGTAGATTGGAGAGTAGTGAGTAGATTGGAGAGTAGTGAGTAGATTGGAGAGTAGTGAGTAGATTGGACAGTAGTGAGTAGATTGGACAGTAGTGAGTAGATTTGAGAGTAGTGAGTAGATTGGGGAGTAGAGAGAAGATTGAGGAGTAGTGAGTAGATTGAGGAGTAGTGAGTAGATTGGAGAGTAGTGAGTAGATTGGAGAGTAGTGAGTAGATTGGGGAGTAGAGAGTAGATTGGTGAGTAGATTGAGGAGTAGTGAGTAGATTGGTGAGTAGATTGAGGAGTAGTGAGTAGATTGTAGAGTAGTGAGTAGATTGTAGAGTAGTGAGTAGATTGTAGAGTAGTGAGTAGATTGGAGAGTAGTGAGTAGATTAGGGAGTAGAGAGAAGATTGAGGAGTAGTGAGTAGATTGAGGAGTAGTGAGTAGATTGGAGAGTAGTGAGTAGATTGGAGAGTAGTGAGTAGATTGGAGAGTAGTGAGTAGATTGGAGAGTAGTGAGTAGATTGGAGAGTAGTGAGTAGATTGGAGAGTAGTGAGTAGATTGGAGAGTAGTGAGTAGATTGGGGAGTAGAGAGTAGATTGGTGAGTAGATTGAGGAGTAGTGAGTAGATTGGTGAGTAGATTGAGGAGTAGTGAGTAGATTGTAGAGTAGTGAGTAGATTGTAGAGTAGTGAGTAGATTGTAGAGTAGTGAGTAGATTGGAGAGTAGTGAGTAGATTAGGGAGTAGAGAGAAGATTGAGGAGTAGTGAGTAGATTGAGGAGTAGTGAGTAGATTGGAGAGTAGTGAGTAGATTGGAGAGTAGTGAGTAGATTGGAGAGTAGTGAGTAGATTGGAGAGTAGTGAGTAGATTGGAGAGTAGTGAGTAGATTGGAGAGTAGTGAGTAGATTGGAGAGTAGTGAGTAGATTGGAGAGTAGTGTGTAGATTGTGGAGTAGTGAGTAGATTGTGGAGTAGAGAGTAGATTGTGGAGTAGAGAGTAGATTGTGGAGTAGAGAGTAGATTGTGGAGTAGAGAGTAGATTGTGGAGTAGAGAGTAGATTGTGGAGTAGAGAGTAGATTGTGGAGTAGAGAGTAGATTGTGGAGTAGAGAGTAGATTGTGGAGTAGAGAGTAGATTGGGGAGTAGTGAGTAGATTGGGGAGTAGTGAGTAGAGTACTAAAATCATTCAATTTTCTCAAAATATTTTGCTATCAAAGATATTTTTAATTCAATGTTAATGATATTCCAAACAACTGGTACCATTCAAACAAAATTAACACTAATAATAATCTATACTAATAATTTCCTTAGTGTGTTTATTTATTTGGTGTCCGCTTTTACACTACGGGTATTAAACCTGAAGAATGTAACTATGATACGCACGGGAATATATTGACTTGATGTTTAAATTCTCCTGTTTTTATTTACTTTTTAAATGTATTTTATCTATAAAATAAATTAGACTATGCAGAAAATTTAATATTAATTCAATTCATTAAAAGTAAATCAATAACGGGTAATATATTATTATTGACTAGCAAGACACGTGGAAATTGCACGGAATGAGAATTAATAAAAATGTTTTTTTATGGAACTGATTTGGACAGAAAGCATTTAAAACGCAGCAAATGTGTTTAGTAACATGTTTCTTATAATAATATCCTTTGTATTTCTTACACCAACTGTAAGAGGCGCTATTGATCGAATGTCTGTTTAACCCATTTTGTGACGGACAGACAGACTGACACGGCTCATTTTTAATAGTATATAGATTATCCCTTATAAATATTCTATTGGTGACATTAAAATGATTTACACCAACCTTATGAGGTGCTATTGATAGAGTGTCTGTTAAACGTATTAAGTTTATAGCACCATACAATATTTTTTCTAAACTAAGTTATATTTTAGAGCAACAGTTCCTCCCCCCCCCCTCCTTCACTTCCCCAACTTTCACCCCCCCCCCCTTCACTTCCCCAACTTTCACCCCCCCCCTTTCACTCCCCCCCCTTTCACTCCCCCCCCTTCACTTCCCCAACTTTCACCCCCCCCCCCTTCACTTCCTCCACCTACATTTCCACCACATACACTTCCACCATCTATTCTTCCACCATCTACACTTCCCCCATCTACACTTCCACCATCTACACTTCCACCATCTACTCTTCCACCATATTTATTTCCACCACCTTCATTCCTCCACCTTCATTTACCCCACCTTCATTTCCCCAACCTTCATTTCCACCACCTTCATTTCCCCCACCTTCATTTCCACCACCTTCATTTCCACCACCTTCATTTCCCCCACCTTCATTTCCACCACCTTCATTTCCCCACCTACACTTCCACCACCTTCATTTCCCCACCTTCATTTCCCCCACCTTCATTTCCCCACCTTCATTTCCCCCACCTTCATTTCCCCCACCTTCATTTCCCCACCTTCATTTCCCCACCTTCATTTCCCCCACCTGCATTTACCCCACCTTCATTTCCCCACCTTCACTTCCCCCATCTTCACTTCCCCCATCTTCATTTCCCCACCTTCACTTCCCCACCTTCACTTCCCCCATCTTCATTTCCCCACCTTCATTTCCCCACCTTCATTTCCCCACCTTCATTTCCACCACCTTCATTTCCCCCACCTTCATTTCCCCCACCTTCATTTCCCCCACCTTCATTTCCCCACCTTCATTTCCCCCACCTGCATTTCCCCCACCTTCATTTCCCCACCTTCATTTCCCCACCTTCACTTCCCCCACCTTCATTTCCCCACCTTCACTTCCCCCATCTTCATTTCCCCACCTTCATTTCCCCCACCTTCATTTCCCCACCTTCATTTCCCCCACCTTCATTTCCCCCACCTTCACTTCCCCCATCTTCATTTCCCCACCTTCATTTCCCTACCTTGATTTCCCTACCTTGATTTCCCCACCTTGATTTCCCCACCTTCACTTCCCTACCTTCATTTCCCCACCTTCACTTCCCTACCTTCATTTCCCCACCTTCACTTCCCCACCTTCATTTCCCCCACCTTCATTTCCCCACCTTCATTTCCCCCCACCTTCATTTCCCCCACCTTCATTTCCCCACCTTCATTTCCCCCACCTTCATTTACCCCACCTTCATTTCCACCACCTTCATTTCCCCCACCTTCATTTCCCCAACCTTCATTTCCCCACCTTAATTTCCACCACCTTCATTTCCCCCACCTTCATTTCCCCAACCTTCATTTCCCCACCTTCATTTCCACCACCTTCATTTCCCCCACCTTCATTTCCACAACCTTCATTTCCCCACCTTCATTTGCCTCACCTTTTACTAAATATAATCATATTGAAGCACACATTGAAAATAAGAGGAACAAATAATAATAAAAGACATTAATAATATGTTTAGTTTGTGGTATCATGCATACCGAATTGCTTATATCTAATTACTGAAAGAGTAACGGACGGACTCACTAAGGAAGGAACAAGCAGAATTATAATAATGATGATGACCCGTCATTTTTAACGGGAAAATACACTAGTTATGAAATAGTTATCTTAGATTCAAAACAGTTGAGTGAATGTTTATATATTTTATCCTGAGTTGGAACACAACAAATATTATTATTTATTAAATTGTAACACTAAAAAACTTATTATGGATAACCCTTTTCGTGCTTCCTTTTAATAGGGTAACTACTCAATTACCGGACAATATTTCATATTATAGGGTAACTACTCAATTACCGAACAATATTTATGTTATAGGGTAACTACTCAATTATCGTACACTCACAGTTACCCTACAAGTGGCGTAACTCATTAGCCAATCTGAATGTTGAAATTTCCCCTAACTTATCGTGACGTAACACTCACTTTACGGTAACTGTAAGCAGTCGGTAATTGAGTCGTTACCCTAGTTAACTTATAACATTTTTATGACTTTATCCTTTATATATGATTTAAACTAACAAACGTATATACTGTTATGTGAAAATATTAAATAGAAAGGCATATATTTATTTATTTCATTTCTTTATGTACATTATCTTTATTACAGGAGTCATAAATTCACAGTATTAGAATAAATCCCCGTATGTTAATTATAATCTACGCCTACTTAACATTTTGTTATTTCTAATTACAGTGTTAATTATTAGTGAATATTTGAGTGAAGTAATCCATACACCATACACTAAAGTGAATATAATTATCTTCTTAAATCTATATAATTCATTCCCTAATCCTAGCAACAAAGGAACATTATTTTTAATATTTGCTGATGTTTCAGCATACATGAGAGCATATCTGTATGGTACAATAAAAGGTATATGTGTTTGTATATCAGATAGTACATTAAAAAAAAGAGTATCGTAATCATTTCTTGACAGTTCACTAAATTCACATTTCCAAAAATAAACTTTACTAATTTTAAAAATTGTAGGTATTTTATTATTTGTCTGGGTGCACGATGACAAATTTCTAAAATTGGAAAATAATGGGAAATTAGAAAACTGTGATTTGTGAAAATTACATCATGCGTAGACTCTTTTCTCTGATAGTACATGTATAATGTGTTTTTGTATCAGATAGTACATGTAGTTACGCAATAACTATTGTGCGGATTATTTACCTTTGTATCAGAAGAGCTGGAACTAAATATTCTGTTGGTGTAACTTTACATTGATTTACAATTACTAGTTCTTTAATGTTCAGGCTATGAGCAATTGTTATTTAAGTATTTGCCCGATATGGAGGTGAAGGAATGACTAATTTGACTATGGTATATGCTATATAGAAATAATTATCATATAGTTTTCGATTTCATACATTTTTCGAATTTCTTACATTCTTCATATTTCATACATTTTTCGTATTTCATACATTCTTCATACTTCATACATTCTTCATACTTCATACATTCTTCATATTTCATACATTCTTCGTATTTCATACATTCTTCATATTTCATACATTCTTCATATTTCATACATTCTTCGTATTTCATACATTCTTCATATTTCATCATTCTTCATATTTCAAACATTCTTCATATTTCATACATTTTCCGTATTTCATACATTTTCCGTATTTCATACATTTTTCGTATTTCATACATTTTCCGTATTTCATACATTTTCCGTATTTCATACATTTTTCGTATTTCATACATTTTTCGTATTTCATACATTTTTCATATTTCATATATGATATCAATAAATAAATCAAAATATTATCACACAGAGTCTAATTTCACAAGATATTGTCTAATTTAAACAATACAAATAAATTGTATAAACTCCATTCATTATTTTTAAATAATCAAAGTCGTTAAAATTAAATTTGAAACTCACTGTGAATTTTATTCGAAATTCACACTACTAGAATTAAAGGCGATGTCTGTGCGTACTAAGTTACGAATTATCGGACAGTTGCACATTTTCGATCAAATAAGAAAGAGGTGTATAGTAATTTTATATTTAAATTTTATTATGAATAAAAATAAAATGTAAAATGATATTTAAAATAAAATTAGCATAATAATAATTATTATTTTATACTTTTTTACATGTTCGATAATGTAGAACCATCCGATAACTCGAAACTTACCCCACTACCTCTAAAAAGGACTCGAAAAAGGTAGCGTAATAAATCAGGGCAAGCGTCAATGTTAGCCCACCTCAAAATACTTACTGCCCCGCTCATAAATTTGAAAGGAAAAAAATTACAACGTTATCCTACAAAAAGATTTTTTATATAGTTGATGATGTAGTTTGAATGGATTACTTTATTTTTAAAAGCAATTCAGCGGGAAATACTTCTTTAGTTTATTACAAGATATTAGTGTGAAAGAATTTGTTTGCATAACCATTCATTGCATATACTTTATTAATGGTAGCTTATTAAAGAAATTAACTTTAATAGAAAATTTTAATAAAAATAATTCACTTTCAATAGTGATCTGATATCAAAATAATTTTTTTTTTCAAAAGATAAAACAAAAATAAATTTATTAGCATTGAAGTACATATCTCGAATTATTATTCAACTTATTTAACAAGTACAATGAACTCTCGAGATGAACTTTAACAGCTCTAACCTAAACTTCTTCTGGTCACAACGCAGTGAAACAATAAAAAACTTTGCAACGAGAAAAACATGTACAACAGGACTGTTTTATTTCGGTCTAGTTCTTATCTGTGACGGTATAAAGAAAATTAAGAGTGTTGTTAATTTTAAATACGAGGAAAAAATACATTATAAATCCAGAAAATACATGAAAAAATACATTTAAAATGCATAAAATAATATAATTAAAATACATAAAATAATACACTCAAAATACATTAACTCTTTATTAATTTACTCTTTTTAAAGTAATTTTTTTTTAACAATTGAATCATCAATAATCAATATTTAATTTAAAAAATTAATTTAATATACAAACGTAATTTAAATTAATAATTAGGTAGATAAAAAGAAAAAAAATAGTCTTTAAATAATAAATTCGAGAGGTAAAAGTTACTGAAAGATTTTAAAATATTTCCTTTCACGGCCAATAAATGTCCTACCGAACATAATTTGATGAAAAAAGACTAAAAAATGGTGTGAATTGTATTATTTCATTTATTTTAATTATATTATTTAAAGTAGTTAATTGTATTATATTAATTGTATTATTTCATGTATTTAAATATTATTTTAAGTATTTTAATTACAAAATTTCATGTATTTTAATTGTATTATTTTATGTATTGTAACTGTATTATTTAATGAATTTTAAGTGTATTGTTTTATTTATTGTAATTGTATTATTTTATGTATTGTAAATGTATTATTTTATGTATTTTAAGTGTATTATTTAATGTATTTTAATTGTATTATTTCATGCATTATACAACCGATTAAATATTATATTAAAACGAATGAAAAGCAATAGTTACATAACGCAGTGAGAGAAAATTTAAATCCTATCATGTTCCAATGGAATTATCTCTACCGAAAAATCTACGCTAATAACTACCTCCTCTGTAAAATTCAACGTCGTTTTCTATGATATTTTCTGTGGGAGGATGACGTTGCTAGATTACTTTGCCATGTATCACCTATTGGAAAACTAATACCGCTTGACATCGGGATTACGGCGGGATAAAACCACCGGACAAATGATAATGAATTCCCCAGACTAATTTAGTAATGTTTTATAATATTTTTAACATCGACAACCTCGGGCTGATTATTTTCCGAGATAAAATGATGTTGCAGTAAAATGTTTCTAAGAGAAGTATGCAAGATGGATTAGAGTGTTTGCTAAAATTTAATATATTTGTTTCGGTGCATTTGAATGACATTAATAGTATTAAATAAAAATACATATTTAATTAATATATAGAGATTAAATAAAATTCAGTATATATTTCATTCAGACGAAACTAAAATTATACAAACGTAACCATATGAAAATATAGGTATACTTAATTTGTAAAATGTGATTTAATAACCTTCTATATTATACATGAAACAAAAACATGCAGTAAAATGCATGTTTAATGCAAGGTAAATCATGTATTATACACAAAAAAATCAACTACATTATATATTTGAAAAAAATGTATCAATTATGAATAAGCATTTTTTATCTACAATTTTTCTACATTCTACAAATTTGTGTTCGATTTTTATCACATTATTTTCTAGATACAGGCGTACCCCACTTTTACATCAAAATCGTGACTCAGATAGAACAAAACAGTAATAAGTATGAGACATTTTTATAATTATTATCCTTATAATATTATGTGTTCTACGAATAAGGGATCAAAGAAAGTATTACATAACTGACTATAGTAAATTAGTAATATTATCATTTTGTGTGACTTAGTATGCATATCAGAAATTTAGGACTGTACAACGCACGTTTAATATTTTAAAATCGTTTAATTGAATTTGTGCGACAACTATTCTTTTTCAATTCAATTGTTACGCAAGAGGTTTCATTTAATATGAAACATAGTATACTGTTTAATTTTGAAAACGAATTAATGCTATTTAAATGGTAATTTGTTTAATAATGTATTAATGATAAACTTATATTAATTTTCAAAGTTAATTTCAGTGATTATTTCAAATTTTAGAATTTTCCTCTCGATTCCTCATCCATACTATGGAACATTGCTGGATTAGAGTCATACACACAGAAAAAGGAATTTTTCTGCGTGTATGTTGCAATGTTCTTCTATGATATGAAAAAAATAATGAAAAATTCTACATTGAGAATTGAAATTTGACAGTACAACATTCGAAAAAATTCATGATCAGATACGAACGAATACCTTCGTATTTTAAAGAAATTTTCTTGTATATTGTCGATTTTGGGAGAAAACAAACATCTTGGTAAAAAATCCATTGCTAGACTAGAGTCATGCACGCAGAAAAAGGAATGTTAGGGATGGGTGGTGACAAAACAATGGGTTGGCTATAATGGATCAAAATTATTTTTGTTTTTGCCAAATATATAATTCAGGTAGTTAAGGGTTAAAATCAGGAGGAGATACGAACTATATAATTATGTATTCGGTATCTGATACTTGTTTGGTCACTGTTTTTTTTGCCCTATAGTATATTTATGGAATTAAAATTAATAACTACTTATTCATTTTTAGTGTTCAACAATTCCATTATTAAATAATAAGCCCCTATAAAATGTATCTCATAACCGACCCTCATTACTGCACCCAAACGAAAATGTGATAATGGTGGGAGCAGTTCTGGAAAAAAAGACTGCAATATCTATAAAGGTATAATTGAATTATAAAACTTGAAGAAAATTAAAATCAAAAATTTATCACTACCTACTCTGAATTGGTAATTTATTTATGTAAGTATATATTATACAGTACAACTGAGGTAATACTATTTGAATTTACTTTCTTATAAATATACTACTTAAAATAAAATGATTATCAATCAATATCACTTTCATGATCATAATGTTTGTAATAGTTACGGCAAAAACAGCTTAACTAAAAACGATCAAACAATTTTATAAAAGCTATTCCTGATATGTTTTCTATACCAGGTAGAATAAGTACGAGACAAGACCCATACATATATGACTTGTCATAAGTCTGAGACATAATAAAAGCGAGGGATGCCTGTATTCAATAAACGAAATCGCTAGGGAATTTTCATCATAAATTACATTGCATGCATGAATAGCAATAGACAGTGAGGTACAAAATGACACACCCATCTACCAATAACTATATTATTAAATTATTTATAGTTAAATTAGTTCAGAAAGAAAGAAATATGAGCAGGAACAAGGAAGTTAAAATAAAATAAAATAAAAAAGTCTACGGTAATCGATAATAATATTTGACTTACTTTATATAATAAATAAAAGTGAAAAAAATATACATAAATGAAAAACATAATGCCAATTCAAAATAGCACTCGTTAATCGTCCACATCGTCTCACCTTTTGTTACTCTCGTAGTACTCGTCAATGAACTCCTTAGCCAATCGTACCACCTCTTCCTTTGGTCTGACGCAGTCTATTGCCTTCCTGTTGTACACCAGAGAGCCACCACACACCTCCCTCGTACACTCTCCATCCTGTGGAGAAAAAACAGTCAAAATTTAATACTTTTTGGCATAGATTAAATTAACATAACAAAACAAAAAAACATTTAAAATGATAATTTTTAATTGTATTCTGAAGAAGTATTAATGTATTGTATTTATCACCCTAAAAAATATTGCTACATTGGTACTGTATGCAGGTACCCAGAACAAAATTTAAGGTGGGGCCATAGAAGAATACGATCTGACTAATCTTCCATGGCCCCACCATAACTTTCTCTTTGGGTGAAATTTCCACAGCCTTCACTGCAAATAAAACTCACAGTTTTATTTTCATTACAGTTTCTTCTAATGAGATAAACCAGTAAAAGTTTTCCTTATCAAGTCTCTATTCGAAATGATAATTAAAAACTTAACCTGGCGATCATTTAATGGCTATATCAGTCCATGTAAATCGGTTATAAAGTTGGCAGAGCAAGGAATTAATTAGGTCAGATAATGTTAGCTGCTAATTCAGATTCAACCCAGTTTTTTTTATCCTTTTCACGAGGTTTAAAATATCGAACTGGAAATATTTATCATATTTGAAGACACATTTAAAACATTGTAGTTTAATTACATTTTCATTGTGTTCATTCATTTAATTTAATATAAATATAAAATAGTAAGTAAATTAATGTAAAATAAATTGAAAAAATGTATTATAAAATAGAAGCTACAGTTTAATTCAAAATCCATTTTAACAATTGGAAAATATTTCGGGCCATATCGCTGACGACAAAAGGAAATTAAATACAAGGGACTGGAAGATGCAGTCAGAAAGGAAAGTGGCTCCATGAACAAAGTCACATATCACCGTTAGTGAAAGACCTCGTAGTTGAAGAGCATATCTCTATGCTATCATCTAAAACTTCTAATAGCGTTACAAAATGATGAATGTGGTAAAATTGAAAAAAATAATATCCAAATTACAACAGTTCGGGGCCCAAGGGACGCCACCTTTTTCTCTCCCAGCTTCAGGATAGAGCCCCTGAGGGCGATAATCCAATAAACAGAACTAAAGAGCGAACGGAACTATATCTATATTGAATAAATTTCTTGTTACTATATCCCAAATTTTATTTATTTTATGTAAAAAGATAATTTCAAGCCATAAGTCCCATAACTTATAAATCAACTCTCATCTCTACATTATTTTCTACATAACCATTCCTACCACTATATATAACCTCCATCTCTAGATTATTGAGATCACCTCCTCCCCCCCCCCCCCCCCAGCCAATCATATCTCAATGTAACCCCCACCCATTCCCAAATATAACCACCAGCAACTCAACCCGCTTATACACCCTTAATTAGACCCCCATACACCCTTAATTAACTCCTCCACACACCCTTAATTAACTCCTCCACACACCCTTAATTAACTCCTCCACACACCCTTAATTAACTCCTCCACACACCCTTAATTAACTCCTCCACACACCCTTAATTAACTCCTCCACACACCCTTAATTAACTCCTTCACACACCCTTAATTAACTCCTCCACACACCCTTAATTAACTCCTCCACACACCCTTAATTAACTCCTCCACACACCCTTAATTAACTCCTCCACACACCCTTAATTAACTCCTCCACACACCCTTAATTAACTCCTCCACACACCCTTAATTAACTCCTTCACACACCCTTAATTAACTCCTCCACACACCCTTAATTAACTCCTCCACACACCCTTAATTAACTCCTCCACACACCCTTAATTAACTCCTCCACACACCCTTAATTAACTCCTCCACACACCCTTAATTAACTCCTCCACACACCCTTAATTAACTCCTCCACACACCCTTAATTAACTCCTCCACACACCCTTAATTAACTCCTCCACACACCCTTAATTAACTCCTCCACACACCCTTAATTAACTCCTCCACACACCCTTAATTAACTCCTCCACACACCCTTAATTAACTCCCCCATACACCCTTAATTAACTCCCCTATAGCTCCCTAATTAACTCCCCTCACTATTATTATTCCCCCCCCCTTCTCACAAATTAAAGCAAACACACTAATTAATTGATTTCTTCGACCCATTATCAGAAATAAGATGGCACTGATTGATGCTCTTGGATATGACTTCAAAAAACTTGTAATTAATTCCTTACAAATTGCTTCGAAACAGTGTACACACATTTTAATTATTATCGGTTAATAGAGGTTAATAAAGAACTAATTTAAAAGAATAGAAATTAATCCTTTGAGAACGAAATGACATTTTGGACCGAACTGAATGATTTTGACGACACGTGTATAAAAAAATGTTGTAAAGGATGCAAACAGCTTTGCCTATTATTATTAAAGATGATATTGTATATAAATAATATCATATTATTACAAATTAAATTGTATAATAAATGATACTATAGTACAGTGAAACTCATGAGTTCTGAGATATTCAATGTTGGATCCTTCATAACTCAGATACTCAAGATCGTTTTCTATGATTAAAATCTTGGAGAAAACGATGGTCTTTGAGGAATAACTGGGACCAAATTTTCGACTTATATCGTTTTCTATGATTTAAACATAGAAAATGCTTCATAACTCAGGAGTTTTACTGTATTACAAATAATATTATATTATTAAAATTTATTTCCTTTTTATTATTTATACATACATTATTTATTTATATATTATTTGTATAATATATTTATTATTTAAATTTTATAATGTCAATATTATTATAAATAATATTACATTATTACAAATTATTTAAATATGAAAATGCTACCGAAAATCAAGTGACGAGTTCGTCCACCTCGTCTATTTAGAGTTAATGTAGATATGAGCGTTCAATTTGGATATAATATAAATGAATATAAACTGCATAAGCAAATAATTTAATAAATATAAAAAGGGTCCATATAATTATAATAATTTAATATTGAATCCGTTAATTATATCTCCCTTTGATGTTCAATTTGTTTTATTTACATCAATTAATGTGACATGTTACTTTAGCGATGGAAATCACCTGACCTTATAGCGGATTAGTTGGTATCATTAAAAACATATGATTTAAAAATAACTCAATAATTCAAAAGGTTTATTACACATGAATAATTTGAAAGAATTAAAATAGATTTTTTTTTCATAGCATACAGTGTAAATTAATTTTCCACTACATATATACGTATTGCAGTAAAGTTACGTATGTTCGTACACTGCAATCACTGGTAAATTCGATTCTTTATTAAGATAAGTGTTGAGTATCAAATTAAACACTCACTGCGACACGGTCTACCAAACTGTCAGTATATTTATATTATAAGTAACTAATGTACGAAACTGCTTAACAGTTCGAATAACGTAAGTTCATAACTCATCCTAACCTCTTCTATTAAGTCCTTTTATTTAAACAAGCCCTATTAACTAAGACTTTATTATCAATGAAAGTCTCGTACAACGTACTATAGTAAATAGTATCACTTACTCCCCCCCCCCTATTATCTCTCATACTCTAGAATGGGGCGGGAGAGCATGAATCACATACGAATGGGACGTTTATCACATGTGAATGGGACGGTTATCACATACATAATATCACACCTCTTTATTAGCTCGCATGTAATAAGCAGCTTAGTTATATACCTACTTTATTACGCTTGTGAAGAGCAAGAGGTATTGAGCCCAGTCGGAAACTTAGAGTCGGAAACTTACAGTCGATGCATGATCGTCTGCTCGTGAACTGTGATTGTGATCTATGAAATAAAGATATGCAATGATATAAAGATTATACATAAAAAGATAAAGAACTATAAAAAGATCAACAATATGTATATCTACGACAAAATAGGATTCGACGGACATCAAATCGAAATTTATCGTCGGACATGTCTGAAATGATGATATTCTACGATAAAATATGTAATGGACAATAACAGACAAAAGATACAGGAACCACTCTAGTTTTTTTTAGTATGATTCTGAGAAAAAAATCAATCGAGCAAATCATTTCAACTGATAATATTGTTTAGACTTTATCTATATTCTTATAAAAATACACTGCCACAACATTATATGTTCCAGCATACACGTTCATATCATTTACATGTTAATATCATTTACATGTTAATATCATTTACATGTTAATATCATTTACATGTTAATATCATTTACATGTTAATATCATTTACATGTTAATATCATTTACATGTTAATATCATTTACATGTTAATATCATTTACATGTTCATATCATTTACATGTTCATATCATTTACATGTTCATATCATTTACATGTTCATATCATTTACATGTTAATATCATTTACATGTTAATATCATTTACATGTTCATATCATTTACATGTTCATATCATTTACATGTTCATATCATTTACATGTTCATATCATTTACATGTTCATATCATTTACATGTTCATATCATTTACATGTTCATATCATTTACATGTTCATATCATTTACATGTTCATATCATTTACATGTTCATATCATTTACATGTTCATATCATTTACATGTTCATATCATTTACATGTTCATATCATTTACATGTTCATATCATTTACATGTTCATATCATTTACATGTTCATATCATTTACATGTTCATATCATTTACATGTTCATATCATTTACATGTTCATATCATTTACATGTTAATATCATTTACATGTTCATATCATTTACATGTTCATATCATTTACATGTTCATATCATTTACATGTTCATATCATTTACATGTTCATATCATTTACATGTTCATATCATTTACATGTTCATATCATTTACATGTTCATATCATTTACATGTTCATATCATTTACATGTTCATATCATTTACATGTTCATATCATTTACATGTTCATATCATTTACATGTTCATATCATTTACATGTTCATATCATTTACATGTTCATATCATTTACATGTTCATATCATTTACATGTTCATATCATTTACATGTTCATATCATTTACATGTTAATATCATTTACATGTTCATATCATTTACATGTTCATATCATTTACATGTTCATATCATTTACATGTTTCGTAAACATAGAAAGATGATTTTTCGGCATCAGGTCGACAGAATCTTTGCATGGTTAATATGAAGAAAATGAACTGTCAAAAAGAGATAACCCTAATTACCTAATACTAGAAAATGAAGAATATGATTATTTCAGTGATTTTGAGTAAGGGGTAAATTACGAGTTATCGAACGGTTCCAAATTTTCGTTCATATGAGAGAAAAAAATATAATTAAAATATTTATTTCAGTTATTCTTTTTACATACGAACAAAAATGTGGAACCGTACGATAACTCGGAACTTACCCTAAATAATATATAGCTAATATTTACAACTGATTGGAAATAAATTGGATATACATGTTCATTATAAAAATCTTATACAGTAGCTTAAAATATTCATCCAATTAAAAACTTCAACAAATTCCTATTTAAATTACCGGTCGGAAAATTGATTATAACAGTAAAAATTATATATTCATATAAAAACATCAATATAATTATAATGTTCAGTAATTTTATTTTTGTGTTATAAAGAGTCGTGTGTAACATATAAAATTAATGAATAAATAACTTAATTTTGCTATTTATTATATACCACACCAGTAAAATATGTTCATATCATTATTTCATATTTTAAATTATATCATATATAGTAAGTCAGTACAAGGTTTAGCGATCAAGTGTTCGAATTCATTACTTGGTATAAACTAATGAAGCTAAAGCCATAACCTATCTATCGAACGCCGTAAAGTTTAATAGCATATCAGGTTCTCCGTCTGTGTAACCCAAACACACCTTTCCAATTATCTATGCTCTACCTGTAATTAATGCCTAGAACCTATTTAAAATGAGTAACATATAATGAATAGATTTGATACATCTTGGTTGTTGGAAATGGTTTTAAGGAAATTGTATTTTAAGGTAATTTATTTTAATAAAATAGTTAAAATTTGATATCTATATTTTATTTCCGATATTTTTGTTCGTTCCTACATTCATACAGTATGCCGTTCATCATAAGATATAAAAAATTATGTGCCTGTATTTGTAGATACGGGCCCCAAAATATTATATAACATTTTTAATGATGTTACGTCTTTAATGAAGCTAAAATTAAAATATAATTAGATTTCACGTACAATATATGAGAAGCAATTACAGCAGTAAAATTTATATTTTTTTAATCTAAATTTGAAATATTTCAAAATCATCAAATTTTCACTAAATTTTCCCACGAAAAAATATTGTTTTTAAAATAGTAAAAAAAAATTAAAACTTAATTAGAAATATCTTCAGTTGATTAACATTTATATTCACAGTGTTTCCACATCTGTTGGGAGGGTAATATTCAAATGTTCGGTCGCATGTCCGTCCCCATTCACAACATTCCTTTGTACAATCATCGCTACAATCACGAGATGCCGCTATTGTGTACCCCATTGTATTGCAAAACAATGTCAACGAACTCATCCATTAATTCGAGTCATTATTGGTGGTTATCAGATTAAAGTAATGAAAAGCTTATCGAATAATATTGATGAAACCATTCTGCGATTGCGACTACGGAGCTCTAAGATTGCTACCTGATTGTTCTTTAAACTGTCCGATAAGAAGTCACGTGACTAACTTGTGTAACGTGTAGTTTATATAAGATGATAAAAATAATTAATGTATGTAAATTTAAATAAAATTCAATATTATTATACAATGGTTACTTTTCTGAAAAAATTAAAAAAGACCGCTTCTAATTTCTTTTACCGTTCAGTTGTATTAATTTATTATTTATTGGTTTATAGAGTTTTATATAGAGTTTTATGCACACCGATTTCTACTTAATTTATTAGTCAGTACAGTTCATTTTATAATATAATTTAGTCAATACAATTTGCATAGAAATGTTTATATCTGCACATGACATGCATTCACAATCTGCAATGCATCGACTGCAGTTTTTTATTTACAACTTTCCTCTGTAATAGTTTGCAAACTCTTTGTTAACTTTTAAATAGGAAGAACACTATTTACCGTATATACGCAGAACAGCTTTTTAATTCAACTTTTTATTGAACATGGAAAAAAACATGGAAAGTAGAAAAAAATACGAATGGAAAGTAAAAAAAAAGGAATTTAAAGTAAAGAAATACGCAAAACAGTAAAACAAATATGAATGGAAAGCAAAAAAAAATGCGCATGGAAAGTAAAAAATACGCAAATCAAAAAAATCTATTTTCCACCTAAAAAAGACGAAAAGTCAATGAGTTTCACGCTACAAGAAAACCAAAGAAAGTTTTGGAATTCTTGAAACATTTCTAACAAATCTACAGCGGGCTTCATAAATTTTCACTCTCTTTTTTTTATCACCATTCGAAATCGAAAATTTATGTTTTTTTTTGAGAATTTAAATTAGTCATCAAAAAATGCTTATAAAAAAACAGGAAGGAAAATAAAAACAAAAAAAATCTGAGGATTTGTTAGAAATGTTCCATGGATTCTAAAACTGTCTTAGTTTTTTTCTAGCATATACATTCATACACTTCTCGTCTATTGAAATTTATAAAAAAATTATAATAAATTGATAATCTACATTTTTTTCGAAAATCCAAGCCAAAGTCGAAAAAGTTACATGAATAAAACGTGTTTCTTTTTTTGAGGAGTTTAATATACCTTACAAATTTCAGAACGATCGGTCTAAAAATAAAAAGTTTTTTTTCGAAAGTGGATTGACCTCCTTAAAAAATACGTATGAAAAGTATAGAAAACTTTGCATGAAAAGTTAAATAACAATGCATGGAAAGATTTTTATTTTACTTAGCTGATAAATAGGTTTGTCAATATAAAAAAAATTATGCTTACCGATTATAAGTTTAATAAAATATTAACCAACATATAATTGAGCCTAACGGTGATTGAAACTGCAGATTATAATGCCTATGTGTAATTGAAATTTACTACGATATTACCGATGATTATAGGCGTATCGGTAATTGAACCTTCACATCATTAGTCTTACAATATTTGATTTCACCGATAATGAAGTCTACATATAATGAATTAAGGTTCATCGACACTTCAGTCTATGACAACCAGTTTAATTTCCTCTATAATTTGTAATTCAAACTCTTTAATAACTTGTTTAAAGAAAACTGCATCGGGAATGATTACTAATATAACATTTCCAAAAAAAAACTTTATTAATTTTAATTCTTGTAGATATTTTAAAATTGGTCTGAGTACACGATGACAAATTTGTAAGATTTGAAAATAATAGAAAATTCGAAAACTGTGATTTTTTAAATGAACATCATGCGGAAACTCTTTTCTCTGATAGAACATGTATACCTTTCCCTTTCTGTTCAACAGAACTCAACTCATTGTCAGTTGGATTCTCCGAATGCCGTCTAATCGAATAAACTTTTCTGTAGTTAGCGTCCGAATTTAGTTAGTGTGAACACACGCGTCCAAAAAAAGAAGTGAACCATGCTTCCTAATTTACACCTCATCATTATTTACGAACTCATTTATCTTACAGTAATAAAGAACCCTAGCGTTTGAAGTGTTCAAGTTGTAATGAGTTTTTTTTCTTGGCGAACAGTGTCATAATTTTCAAACTGGCAAGCGCTCTGATGCGGACAGTTTGGTAGGACTTAGGTACGCCGTGACAGAATCAATTATGATGTACTGTAACTTCTTCTACACTATTTAGTGACGCTTATTCCTTTTTATCTCAGGCAACTTATTTCGGAGTTCGAAAACTTGATGCACTTTTCAACCGTTCACTTCCTAGTTGATCAAATTATGTGATACAATTAAAATAATATAAAGTTTGATGTAAATACATTTTTTAGTTGAAATAAAAATTATCGTCGTTATAAATTTTTTTGTCGAAATCAATTTTTGAAATAAATAAAATAAATATTTTTTTAAATGAAAAATAATAATTTTTATAACACAGATTAATAACAAACATTTATCAATATGATAAATACCTCGATATCATTATAATAAAGATTCAAGTGAAGCATCAAAACAAAGATAATAATATTTATATAGCAAAGTAATCTTATAAGATGATTGCAAGGCTGTATATTGCTCTAGAAACTTTGCCTCTTTCATAAAACTTTGTGGGGGTATAATAATGTCTCATTTTGCTGGGATTGACTGCTTCCCTTTCTATAGCACATTTAACACGTTCACTACGTATTGGTATACATGTGTACCACTATGTGTATTACTGGTAGACTAAGTGGAACAGTTATATACCACTGTCAATATTTTGAACCTGAATTAAGTTGTGACAATGTGAACTACAATTATATCACTAGTTTTATCGTACAGACAATATCACTGGTTTTATCGTAGAGACAATATCACTGGTTTTATCGTACAGACGATATCACTGGTTTTATCGTAGAGACAATATCACTGGTTTTATCGTACAGACGATATCACTGGTTTTATCGTACAGACAATATCACTGGTTTTATCGTAGAGACGATATCACTGGTTTGATCGTACAGACGATATCACTGGTTTGATCGTACTCAACTCTTATCGCTATATTGGGATACAGAAACAATAACAAAAACTTGTAATTTTAGTCAGTTAGGCTAGACTGCGTTTAGAGCAATAATTTGTAGTCGACATGTTAATAGAAAAAAGTAACTAGGGTAGTTACGAATTATCGGTCGGTTTCACATCTTCGGTCATATAAGAAAAAACAATATAATGATAATTATTTAATTTCAATTATCATTATATCGTTTTTTATATATTATTTATAAAATATTATTTTTATTTTTACTTGTCGTTTTTTCTTATATGGCCGAAGATGTGGAACCGACCGATGGATCGTAACTTACC
This sequence comes from Caprella mutica, assembly GCA_947561585.1. Classification (NCBI taxonomy): domain Eukaryota; kingdom Metazoa; phylum Arthropoda; class Malacostraca; order Amphipoda; family Caprellidae; genus Caprella; species Caprella mutica. Next base: position 225,397 of record CANNZV010000598.1, read on the forward strand.
TTACTTGTTTCCTTTTTGTTGAAAAAATAGTACCTAGAGTTATCATATTTTACTTCAAGATAAATCTAAATATTAGATTTCATTGAAATATTTTAAATACATTATCCAATATAATATAAATAATTGAACAAACATGTATAAAAAAAGATTAAATGGTGTAAATATAATGGAATAAAATATAACCTTCCGCTATCTCCGGTAACAAATGCTTCATAGTGTGGGAAGCTTTACAAATGGCTTTTCATTTCCTAACAATATTCACATCGTACAATTTAATGCAATGTTCTATTTAATTCACTTTAACCATTTATTTATAACAGTAACTATTGCTGGTTGTGTTAACAAGAAGATACTTGCAATAGACAAGGAAAAATGAGTAGGTAGGAAATCTGAACTCAAACTGGAATACTCCCCTCTTCTTCTTCTTCAATAGCAATTCACAGTCAAAAGAATTAGCGTATGAAGGAAATATACTTTCTATTATAATTTCATTTATTTTCTACAAATTAAATAAATTAAAAATTGTTATAAAATAATTATAAAAATGGTTATAAAATAATTATAAAAATGTTTATAAAAATTATAATAAAAATTATTATAAAAATTGTTTAAAAATTGTTTAAAAATTATAATAAAAATTATTATAAAAATGTTAATAAAATTATAATAAAAATATTATAAAAATAGTTATAAAAATGATAATAAAAATTGTTATAAAAATGATAATAAAAATGATTATAAAAATGATAATAAAAATTGTTATAAAAATGATAATAAAAATGATTATAAAAATGATAATAAAAATTATAATAAAAATGGTTATAAAAATTGTTATAAAAATTATTATAAAAATTATCATAAAAAATATTTAAGAAATTAAATTATTGAATAAATAAATACATTTATTCAATACTTTAGTTAACTGCAAATCATGTTTTCTAACTCACAGTCGGGTTCCTGTTATGCAGAGTGTCGAAAACCTCCGCATTGTTGGTGAAGTTACGCAGTTTGATCGGCTTGCTCGCCTGATCCTTCATCTGAAAAAAACGTTTATTTATTATTAATGAGTGAATATTACACAGTTATTATAGTAAAATAACTTCTATTAACCAAGGTATATAACAACATAGAAAAGAATGCAATTATCAATTAACCGCATAATATATTGATAGTTGTTTTATTATAAGAATTTTCTAACACGTCTATTTAAAAGAAAAAAACTGAGTAGGGTAAGTTCCGAGTTATTGGACAGTTCCACATTATCCATTATAAAGAAATAAAATAGTCAACTTATATATTAATTGGTATCCAGTATACATGTATCATGGATACCAACTAAAAAATATGTTGAAATAGTTATAATATCATTTTTCTTACAAGATCGAAAATGTGAGTATGTCCGATAACTCGGAACTTACCCCGATAAATATGTATCCCGACATTCACGATTTGCTCACGTATATACATATATTTTATGTTATATCAGAAACAAACTGCTAATGTACCTGTGACACACGATCGGATGTCACAGGCACATCATTTAGAGAATTTCCTTTTCTTATTACTAATTCGATTTTGAATTAATAGACAATATTTCAACTGTGTATTATCGGAATTGGTACAATTCAAATTAAATTAAAGAACTGAAATGTTCTTAGAACATCTAGATAACCTAATCATGTTTCAAAAATGACTGGCAATTCTCCGCCAGGCTGTTTACCGCCTGGAAAATTTCAGCAAGCACTTTATCGCCTGGCCATCTTCCGTCTGACAGTTTTCCGCTTTGGCAATTTTCACTCGGGCAGTTTTCCACTTTGGCAATTTTCTGCCAGACAGTTCACTGCCTGGAAATTTTCCGTCTGAAGTTTTTCCGGTTTAGCCATTTTCCGCCAGACAGTTCACAGCCTGGCAATTTTCCGTGTACCATTTATTCTCATACGGCAATTGACTCTTCAGCCTCCGTCTTGACATCACTTATTCTTTTTCAAACAAAATTGGTTGTTTTTGTTTTTTCAACTCGCACTATTTACCTCGGTATAAATTCACGACAAAAAGTGCAGTCATCCAAAACACACCGATAATATCTCGCCAAGAAATTATTAGTTTGGAGAGTGCAATTTAGTGCCACGTACTGTGACCATTTATCCACAGTGTAAAAATGCACCAAGGAAAGATGACATCCTTTTGACATTGGGGATATAATTGTATGGCTTTATTGAAATATTTTAACGCAACTGAGTAAAGATTTAAACTAGGGTAAGTTTCGAGTTATCGGACGGTTTCATAGCTTCGGTCACGTAAGAAAAAATGTATAATATTTATTATTTAAATTTTATTTTAATTGGTATCCATGATACCTGCAGGTATCACTCATTATTTTTATTGGTATCTATGATATCTATAGGTATCATGGATACCAATAAAAAAAATGAGATAAATTATAATTATAATATACTTTTCTTAGGTGTCCGAAAATGTGAAACCGTCCGATAACTCGGAATACACCCCAAACATTTTTCAATATTCAACGTACTGCAGACGTACACACGAACTAACACCTGCTAGACTGTTTTTTCCACCAGATTTATCGGAATTAAGTCACCAGTTAGGAAGTTTCGCATTGGGACTTAATTAAAAACTTTCTGACGTTCAGAATGGCGCCGATTGATCAGTTGCACGGAGTAGCTCCCTAATTCTCCGCACCTCCATGAGCAGGCGTGAGGTCAAATTATTTCAATTAGTTATCAGAATTTTATTTATAATTTTTAAATAATTTATATTTAATGAAAAATTAATGTTGTTTTTTGAAAGACAAATAAGAAATGTTTTAATATTGTATATTCACATAACTTAATTATAAAGAACACACTTTCCTTTCATATCAACAGTTAAAAATATTAATATTATAATATTTTGTCAGAGAAAATGAATGTAAAAAACAGCCGATGATGGAGCGATGGCACACTTCTATTTAATATGAAAAGTTACTTTTTTAAATATTAGAGTTTGTCTCGGAAAATGAATGTAAAAAATCCATATGACCTGCATTTAAGATACTAACTGCATCGCTATGACCTGCAGTACGACTCACTAGGTAGTGATGAAGTAATAGTCCGTATCGAGGCAAACTCACCTGCATTGGAAGCCTATAGTCAATAAACGAGAGATAATCTTTGGTTCTTCTTGTGCTTTACTTCTTACTTGATTAATTAAGTTACCTTTATATCTTCCTAGTTAATTAAGTTACATTACGCAACAATACATACAATTAACTCAAACGGTTAGTTACTTATCAAAGTAATTAGATTTATTAGATGAAAATGTAAAGCAGGTAATAAGAAGAGTAATAAATAATACAATTGAGTAAATTGGACAATTTTTAATCTACATTCTGCAACTATGGAAACTTTAGAAAAAATAACTAAATAATATGTAGTATAATAATAATTATAAAATATATTAATGGACGAACTTTTGTTCATCGTTGTTTGACAATTCTCATTAGTTGACAAGTATTGTTGGTTCAAAATTCTCGTTGGTTGACAATTATCGACTATTGTTGGTCGACAATTATCGACTATAGTTGGTTGACAATTATCGACTATAGTTGGTTGACAATTATCGACTATAGTTGGTTGACAATTATCGACTAGTGTTGGTCTACAAAACTCGCTGAATAAACAACACTAACTAAGAAATGACATCAAACATGTTATCAGATAAGCGTCTGACCAATGGTTCATTTACAGTTATGTTTGAGGGTCTTTCTCCAGCTTTGCACTTACTTCTCCTATCATAAAACAAATATAATGTTGTGAATAAGATAACGAAATTAAATAGCAGATGTTAACTTCCAGTATTCTTTAACAATGATTATTGGTGTTTACTGTTTGATAAATATTTAAAATAATAAAAGAAATATTTAGTTACTAAAAAGATTTCTACGTACCTTCTATGCCATACTTTTCAATAATAATCTTGACAAATTGAGGGGGGTTATGTTCTGATGGGCATTAATTTATTTGCTATCTTGTTATTCCCATAATTCAAATATTATTCAACCAAATTGCCTGAAATTTGGTGGGACGATTGGTCATTATCCAGGAACTATTTGATTAGATTTTGGGAGCAAACGGGTTGAGGGTCAAGATCATCATTGGAAGGTCAAGGTCATATAAATGCGACGGCGAAAGTATGCGCTTTGTGAGTGTCCGTCACCTTGTTCTATAATGGGATAGGTAGCCTATCTCTCTACACTATCTCTTAGCATGGAGATAGTGTAGACTATCTCTCTACACTATCTCTTAGCATGGAGATAGTGTAGCCTATCTCTCTACACTATCTCTTAGCATGGAGATAGAGTAGCCTATCTCTCTACACTATCTCTTAGCATGGAGATAGAGTAGCCTATCTCTCTACACTATCTCTTAGCATGGAGATAGTGTAGCCTATCTCTCTACACTATCTCTTAGCATGGAGATAGTGTAGCCTATCTCTCTACACTATCTCTTAGCATGGAGATAGAGTAGCCTATCTCTCTACACTATCTCTTAGCATGGAGATATAGGGTACCCCCTGGCAATCAGTTATGGTAATTCTCAACTCTTTGAAGCCTACAAACACTATTATAAGCCTCAGGTTATAAAGTCAATAACAACTTTCCAAAGAACATACTAAGGTAAAGAACATACTAAGGTAAAGAACATACCAAGGTAAAGAACATACCAAGGAAAAGAACATACCACGGTAAAAAACATACCAAGGTAAAGAACATACCACGGTAAAAAAACATACCAAGGTAAAGAACATACCAAGGAAAAGAACATACCACGGTAAAGAACATACCACGGTAAAAAACATACCAAGGTAAAGAACATACCAAGGAAAAGAACATACCACGGTAAAAAAACATACCAAGGTAAAGAACATACCAAGGAAAAGAACATACCACGGTAAAGAACATACTAAGGTAAAGAACATACTAAGGTAAAGAACATACTAAGGTAAAGAACATACCACGGTAAAAAACATACCAAGGTAAAAAACATACCAAGGTAAAGAACATACCAAGGAAAAGAACATACTAAGGTAAAGAACATACTAAGGTAAAGAACATACTAAGGTAAAGAACATACTAAGGTAAAGAACATACCACGGTAAAAAAACATACCAAGGTAAAGAACATACCAAGGAAAAGAACATACCAAGGAAAAGAACATACTAAGGTAAAGAACATACTAAGGTAAAGAACATACTAAGGTAAAGAACATACTAAGGTAAAGAACATACCACGGTAAAAAACATACCAAGGAAAAGAACATACCAAGGAAAAGAACATACTAAGGTAAAGAACATACTAAGGTAAAGAACATACTAAGGTAAAGAACATAATAAGGTAAAGAACATACTAAGGTAAAGAACATACCACGGTAAAAAACATACCAAGGTAAAGAACATACCAAGGAAAAGAACATATCAAGGAAAAGAACATACTAAGGTAAAGAACATACTAAGGTAAAGAACATACTAAGGTAAAGAACATACTAAGGTAAAGAACATACCACGGTAAAAAACATACCAAGGTAAAGAACATACCAAGGAAAAGAACATACCAAGGAAAAGAACATACTAAGGTAAAGAACATACTAAGGTAAAGAACATACTAAGGTAAAGAACATACTAAGGTAAAGAACATACCACGGTAAAAAACATACCAAGGTAAAGAACATACCAAGGAAAAGAACATATACTAAGGTAAAGAACATACTAAGGTAAAGAACATACTAAGGTAAAGAACATACTAAGGTAAAGAATATACTAAGGTAAAAAACATACCAAGGTAAAGAACATACCACGGTAAAAAACATACCAAGGTAAAGAACATACCAAGGAAAAGAACATACCAAGGAAAAGAACATATACTAAGGTAAAGAACATACTAAGGTAAAGAACATACTAAGGTAAAGAACATACTAAGGTAAAGAACATACTAAGGTAAAGAATATACTAAGGTAAAAAACATACCAAGGTAAAGAACATACCACGGTAAAAAACATACCAAGGAAAAGAACATACTAAGGTAAAGAACATACCAAGGAAAAGAACATACCAAGGAAAAGAACATATACTAAGGTAAAGAACATACTAAGGTAAAGAACATACTAAGGTAAAGAACATACTAAGGTAAAGAACATACTAAGGTAAAGAACATACCAAGGTAAAGAACATACCAAGGAAAAGAACATACCAAGGAAAAGAACATATACTAAGGTAAAGAACATACTAAGGTAAAGAACATACTAAGGTAAAGAACATACTAAGGTAAAGAATATACTAAGGTAAAAAACATACCAAGGTAAAGAACATACCACGGTAAAAAACATACCAAGGTAAAGAACATACCAAGGAAAAGAACATACTAAGGTAAAGAACATACTAAGGTAAAGAACATACCATCGTAAAGAACATACCATCGTAAAGAACATACCATCGTAAAGAACATACTAAGGTAAAGAACATACTAAGGTAAAGAATATACTAAGGTAAAAAGCATACCAAGGTAAAGAACATACCACGGTAAAAAACATACCAAGGTAAAGAACATACCAAGGAAAAGAACATACTAAGGTAAAGAACATACCATGGTAAAGAACATACCATCGTAAAGAACATACTAAGGTAAAGAACATACTAAGGTAAAGAACATACTAAGGTAAAGAATATACTAAGGTAAAAAACATACCAAGGTAAAGAACATACCACGGTAAAAAACATACCAAGGTAAAGAACATACCAAGGAAAAGAACATACTAAGGTAAAGAACATACCATGGTAAAGAACATACCATCGTAAAGAACATACCATCGTAAAGAACATACTAAGGTAAAGAACATACTAAGGTAAAGAATATACTAAGGTAAAAAACATACCAAGGTAAAGAACATACCACGGTAAAAAACATACCAAGGTAAAGAACATACCAAGGAAAAGAACATACTAAGGTAAAGAACATACCATCGTAAAGAACATACCATCGTAAAGAACATACCATCGTAAAGAACATACCTTTATGTTCCTTATAAGAACATAAAGGAAAAGAATACCCTAAAAATAATTGGGGTTGTTTATTGTTTATTTAACAAAAAGAACCTTACAACATGAGGGAGGGCGGTACCATCCTCCACTCAAATTAAATTCATAATTATTTTACAAATAAGGGTACATTTAGGCCCCATTTAGCGAAAGCTACTAGGGCAACCTACATAACAGAAAATTTTACTAGATTCTACTACTATTAGATTAAGTAATTGAGTATCAATTACCAAATGTGAAGTAAAAATTGGATGAAAATTCCAATAAGTAATTACAAAAAAACACATCAAAATTTTTATATAAATTAGTTGTGGAGATATTAATTCATTCTTTTTCTTTGATTATAATTACATCCTTTTTCACTAATGAGGTAGAAAGTTATGGTGGGGCTATCGAAGATTACGTAGTGGTCTCCTCCTAATCTTCTATGGCCCCACTATAACTTAATGTTATATATTATATTATAAGAGACATTTCTCTATGATATTGCAGTTCATGTCCTCTATTGAAATGTTCTATATTAAAAAAAAGAGGCTTTTTTATATTAATAAGACAAATAGAAAAGTATTCCTTTGATGCTCAAAGTAAACAAAATGATCCGATAGAAACTGAATCAAAACAGTTAGTACGTAAACATGAAATAAACATTATTTAATAATAAATAATCATAGATAGATTCAAATACTCTGTATCATCAGTTTATTCATTTGAATTACCTAAAAACTAATACAATATATCTAATTTTATTGTAGAAATATATCGTTGGTTAATTAAAATGATGATTTTTTCAACTTATAGCCGAAAATTAGGGAAATCATTGGGCAAAATAGCAGTAAAAACATAACTTTAAAATGTCCCTATCTTTTTTAACAAACTTTAAGATTTTTCATTAACTTAAAATATATTCTAGAAACTCTTCCAACGGAAATTACTTTATTTCCCAAGCCATATTGATGTTCAATTAATTTCTATGAATTTTAAAAGGTTTAACCTTCATGTTCACAAATATTATAGTGTACAAGACTACTGTAAATAGAGCTACAGAAATGGATGCCACAAGTCATTCAGTATAGCCACTCTTAGCGGGTTTATTTGAAAAGTAAATCGCTGACATCAGCCACCAGTGTAATCAGATGAAAGTAAAATGTGAGAATTGTAAAGTTGAAGATAATACCGTAAATGGTTCGGTATAAATGATGCTCGTTAAATTTGGAAATAAATAACACAAAGGATAGTTTTCCTAGGTTATCCAAATCTCAATATTAAGTTTTTGTTAAATTTTCTTATTATAACTTTCGAATAGTAAGGTGTCTTTATCAAAACCTGCTGTAAATAATCGAATTTTAGAACCAACTGGAGTATGTTCAGCGTTCGATTAAAAAATTCATTGTTCAGTCCGAAAGCTCGAATCCTAAAAAAACTTCAACGTAGAGTATATAATTACCATCTTTAAAACAGGCAAATTAAGATGAGAATAATTCTTTTTAATCAAAGAAATTTTTCTATTCGAAAGCTTAAAACTTAAAAAATCGGTCGTTGAGTTTGAATCTTAAAATACGGATATTATGTAGGGAAATGGTTAGACATGTCAACTACTAGTAAAATTTCGTGTGTTGAGCCGTATCCTCCTTTTGAGTTTTTACTATAATTACGATACCTAGTTGAAAATAAGAGCAGTTGTATAATAGTTTTACGGTAGGCCTCCTAATCAATTGCCAGCGCCTATTTTTAATATTTTTGAAAAGAGGGATCGATTTTTATTGAGCAAAACACAGCGTTATTAACTTAATAGAAATCTCTAATGAAATCAAAAGGAAAACGAAACAAAATTATGTCAAAGATATCTCTCACATTCTCAAATTAATATCATAAAAAATAGAAATGTTTAGTTAACATTTTTTACATCAATTTGTCAATATGAAAATTTCGTTGATACCATTTCGCTGTGCATTCCTTTTGAATTCAATTACAGAAGTTTATTAATTGAATAATGCATGTCAATGCACACGGACATGCATTTTAGTAGCAGCGCTATCTCTTTAGCTGGACAATAAAATACTCGCGCAGAAGAGTAACGTTCATTTCAGCGAAAGGAAAGAGTAATGTTCCGATAAGACTGAGGAAAATGGGAGATTCCCACATCGAAATAATGGCCTAGCTTGCTCTGTATCCAATGGGAAGGCGATAATTTGAAGGCATTGGAAGTTGAGTCCGATACTACTAACCAATTTAAGAGATTGCAAGGGAAGGTCACTTGTAATTCTACGTACTATGTACCAGGGGTTATTTAGAGTTCAGTATCTATGATACCCACCAAAACAATATTCAGTATCTATGATACCAACCAAAACAATATTCAGTATCTATGATACCAACTATAGTATCATAGATAAAATATAGATGAAGTGCATTTACGAAAAGTGTTTCCTAGGTACGATAGCTGTAACGAGTTTCCGCTGTCATCACAGTTAGCAGAATAGGTTCATTGTGTCCAATAGTAATAGACGTATGATTGGTTTTAATTGGGGGCTTGAAGTGGAACATTGTGAAGCATGAGGTGAAGCTCTGTGTAAATATATGCGACTTAATGACTCTAGAGGGAAGTGTCAATTACACCAGCGAAATATCCTCTTCGTACAAAAGTCAGTGCGGCACTGATTTCTTACTGGAGCCCTAGAATGCTGGGGTGGTTTTATTTCCCCCAAATCAACTCCACCTCATCTGGAATAAGGGAGAGCGGATGCGTTCCTAGCCGCCCCTCCACTTATCACCCTTCAGGCTCCACTATACGCGCTACAGACAAGCTATGAGATCAATATTTACACACACCTGTAGGTGTGATTTAGGCAATAATTTTTTTGATATTCTTGGCTTTTCTGAAGGGTATTAATCCACTTTAGTAAATCATAAATCGACATAATTTACATTTTTAAATACTTGGTAATTTTGAAAATATTAAACCTGTAAACAATTCATACTCCATTTCATTTTATTCGGTCATAGAGGCATATTTCCTTCAAATGATAGTTACAAACTATTTTTTTCTATCCACAACCAATATTGTCATAAAAATATATTTCTTTGATGAAATCCTAAACTAAAGAGAAGAACCATAGCTACAATACACAAATTATATGCTTCCTGTCCAATATACTCGGGTAAAACAAGAGGAAAGCACCAATGGGTGCAAATCATAATTTGGCCAAAGATAAACTACTTTTTATGGCATCACGTATTGCAATTGCGTTTTTTGGGGGTGGAGAGAAGTTGTGCGTAGACTTTTGTTCCCAGTACACTCGGGAGGTGATTTGTATTCTGAAGAACTAGTTCCACTTCAGCGAAATGATGGCGTAAACTTCTCACCATGAGTTGTGTCGGAGATCATTAGACTCTTGTCGCAGATTACGTCCAGTTAAAGTAGCGTGGGGAGCTTAGAACTGAGACTACATTAAGTGACGGACGAGAAAATTAACCTCCAGGACTTACTTCAGAGACGACAAAATATTTGAAGGATCGGGTAAGTTTTGAGATATGGAGCTTGCCCGACATATATATGTAGGTACCATTTACAACATTTAATGATTTTCTGCCTATCATAAATATTGTAATGCAGATTTATCTTTTTAGTGGGAATTGAAGAATAAGAAGGATATGATTGAAGAGGTTCAGTGCATATAGTCAGAATTATGGTAGTATTTTCTTACAGGATATGTCAGTAATTTCTCTGAACAAATGTGTGATTTAGAGGATTTAGATATTTTGAAATTGTATAATGAAACCAAAAAGCTCTGAAAGAAAATATATATTCACGTATGTAATAAAGAACAAAGTACAATGGGTTCAACAGAACAAAGTACAATGGGTTCAATCCGTAGAACATCTCAATGTGACACACCCATAATAAAAAGACAACTGATTATCCTGAATGAGCTAGAAACATGGTGAACTTTCTCAGTTGACTTTCATTTGTTTATTTTCAATATATTTAGTTTAGTAGTTTTAGAGTGAAGCAGCTTGGAGGTTCGAGTCCTTTTCTTTTATCAATCTAATAAGAATATTTATTATTATATATAATTTTAGCCACACTATTATCTAGTTTCGTTTTAGTTTATGTAAAAGTATCTCTGATTAGATGTCTTGCAGTTACTATTTATTCAAAAAGTTAGTTCTTATAACGAATCTCTGTAAAGTTCTAGCAAGGTAGCTAAGGTCAACCATCACGTTCCAAAATTCATTATTACGTATTCCTGCAGCCAACCTCTCATTGAGGAAGGCTGGACACTCCATGATTATGTGATGTGGAGTGAGATGCACCTGACATGTGTCACATAGTGGCCTGTCTTCACGACTCATCAAAAATTGCTGACTAAGATGTTTGGGCCCAATTCTCAGGCTACAGAGTGTACCTACAATTTGAGTACCTATTTTGAAAAGAGTAGTGGTAATACGGTGTTAATTGGTCTTCAATATTCTTAAGTTTATTGGCACATTTTTAGATGTTAAAGCTAATTTGTTAATCACTAGAAATGTGTATTAATTAATATTAATTATATTGACTATATGATAAATTTGGTAAAGGTTTAATTAACGTCTGTTTCGGAACCAGAGGCCCAATCGCTGATGTCAAAAGTATTAAAATTTTATTTTAACTGTATAGTCGAATGCTAAAGAAATAATAAAAATCAATCATACCATAAATTGGAAAGATCTTTTGATATTTTCTTTCATGCCAAAGATTCCCTGCATACAAATATTTTCTACATTAAGACTCTTTTTATCTGAACGCACATCTTCCTAATCGACAGAATCAATTTTCGAAACGTATCAACTGTCAAAAAGTTCAGAAGTTCAGTGACGCAAAGTCAGGTGGAAAAAAACAACACGAAATGCATCTCCAATTCTATGGTAATAACGTGAATTGGAAGAGAATTTTTAAAAGTTTTTGATATTGCTGTCTACCAGTAACAATTATGGCTTATATATGGTTATAAATATATAAATATATGGAAACTGGTTGGAAAAAACAAATCACTGCCGAACTGACAGATAAAAGAATATATATATATAGGTACTAATTATCGGTCGGTTTCTCATCTTCGGGCACATAAGAAAAAAAACATGAAAATTTATATCAAATTTTTATATTTATTGGTAAAAAAACCTGCACCTTAACACGGGATACCAAAAAAAAAATATAATAATTATATCGTTTTTTGTTATATGACCGAAGATGTGAAACCGACCGATAATTAGTAACTCACCCTAATTATAATTCTCATTCTCCTTCCCTAAAACAAATCCATTCCTAGCCAACTATCAGAAACTCCTCCCAATTTATCTAGTTGAAAATAACGCCTCTGGCAAATAAATAAGCGATACCTTTCACACATCAAAAGAAAAATACTTCATATAATCCCCACAGCAAAATTCTTAACTGTATTTTATTCATACTCCATTTTTATAAAACTCTTCAGTAAAAATAACGACTGAAGTACATCGGCAATTTATATACAGGTCCCAGCGGGTTTCGATCTGGCTTTCGGCCATTCGCCTCAAATTCCTCTAAAAGAATCTAGCAAAGACCAGAAACGTAAAAAACTGAAACACTCCATTTTATCTCAAAAACCTAACAAACAAGTCACCACTAATATCTTTTTGGCATTGGTCAGGTCTTGCATTCGAATAAGGCATTGCTACATATTGGGTAAGTCTTGAAGATTTTCTTCCATCAACTCCGATAGACGAAAGTAAAGGCAAAATAGTGACTTTTGAAAGCTGCACGCTTTGCATCATAATATGACAGATATGCGGATTAACTCTGCAAATTGTTGTAGAAACTTTATACCATGTTTATTTGTTTCTAAAGATAAGACGGTTGAGATACTTTATTATCAGTAGATTCTTGTAAGATGATAACAAAATGTTTATTCAACAAATGTTATTAATTCATGATATATAAATTCAGTTTCTTTTTTATCTTCAGTTTATAAAATTAATTAAAAGTATATTATATAAAATTGTGTTGGTGACATTTCTAGTCCTCATATCTGCTGGACTATCATCGGTATTAAAATGATACCATTTAAAGTATATAAGTTATTGTAATGCTAATGATTATTTTCCTTATTAAATTATAAAAAATTCAATGAAAAATGTTCTCAAGACTTACCTAACACAAAGTATATCACAATTACATTCTATAAAGCTTTTCTATGATGGTAAATTGTGCGGAAACTGCACCTTTCCGTGATGAAGACTCGACTTCTTATCGCAAATAATAAAGTGTCAGCTGTTTTCCAGTTCCACAATACATCGCTCAGGTTCTCTTAGTGTTTCGTCTATCATTTCATCATATTAAGGTCAAAACAATATCACTTAAATACATATCACTCTATTACAAATATTGTGTAAAAGAATTAGGTCTCCATTTAGGGTCAGTTCTGAGATATCGGACAGTTCCATATTTTCGGACAAATAAAGAAAAATTATACCTATTCTTTAACAATAATTTTAATTGGTATCCATGATACCTTGGCAGGTATTATGGATGCAAATTAATTTTCTTTACCAATTAATTAATTTTAATTGGTATCCATGTATCGTGGATACAAATTAAAAAAAAGTTAAATAATAATTATTATATATATTCTCTTACGTGTCCCAAAATGTGGCAGTGTCCGATAACTCGTAACTTCCCCTATGTATTTATTAACATTTTTCTTTCCTCGTCATCGACAAACTGACTGAGTCTCTTTTTCTTTTTTGGGGCAAATAGAGTTATTTGTCAGCCGAGAAAGTCTCTATTAGATCTGCTTTCCTTGGGGCAAGAAAGGAACACTCCCACACGCTTGAAAGAACGTGTTCTGGGTGCCTATGGAACGATAGGAACTATCACCAGAGCAGTTTGCTAGAACGTGTTCTGGGTGCCTATGGAACGATAGGAACTATAACCAGAGCAGTTTGCTAGAACGTGTTCTTGGTGCCTATGGAACGATAGGAACTAACACCAGAGCAGTTTGATAGAACGTGTTCTGGGTGCCTATGGAACGATAGGAACTATAACCAGAGCAGTTTGATAGAACGTGTTCTGGGTGCCTATGGAACGATAGGAACTATAACCAGAGCAGTTTGATAGAACGTGTTCTGGGTGCCTATGGAACGATAGGAACTATCACCAGAGCAGTTTGATAGAACGTGTTCTGGATGCATATGGAACGATAGGAACTATCATCAGAGCAGTTTGATAGAACGTGTTCTGGGTGCCTATGGAACGATAGGAACACTCCCACACACTTCAAAGAACGTGTTCTGAGTGCCTATGGAACGATAGGAACTATAACCAGAGCAGCTTCGTAAAACGTGTTCTGGGTTCCCATGGAACGATAGGAACACCCCCACACGCTTGGTAGAACGTGTTCTGGGTGCTTACGGAACGAATAGAATACTCTCACATAGGAACGATAGGAACGATTACCATCTTATACGTGATGGAACGAATGCTTGTGCATGATAAGAGAAACATAGAATAGAAAAGATTCTAAAAAGTGCTTACGTGACTGAATTTGATATGACTGTGATTTTAGTAAATTAAATTATTATGGAAAAAAAATGTTATACCAAATTAAATTACTATAGAAAAATTGTTTTTAGCAAATTGAAGTTATTAAATAAAAAATTGCTTGAGCTAATTAAATTAACAAATAAAAAAATATTTTAGCTAATTTAAATTATTAAATAAAAGCATGTTTTGTAAAATGAATTACTGAATAAATTATGTTTTAAGCAAATTAAATTATTAATACACAGTATAATTTGAATGAATTAAATAAATAAATTACAAAATATTTACAAAATTACTGAATTAAAGCATAATATTAGAAAAATTGAATTACTAAATAAATGGATGCTTTATTGGAAAAAATACTAAAAAAACATGTTTTAACAAATAAATTACCAAACAAATAATTTTTTCTTTATTTTTATCTGTTCGATATCCCCTGAGATAGACACCAATAGTTAGAAAAGTTGATCAGGGGCCCAAGTTGTTGTATGTGTTTAAATACCTTTAAATTAAGTTATAAACTTCCGATACTAGCTGTGGAAGTTTATAAACGAGTTTACAAGTTTCCCGAATGCTTTCATTGTACCTCACAATGTTTGGGGTTTGGAGAAACAAGAGTGAGTTATGAATGGTTAGGAGCTATCTATAATATCGATGAAATAAACCAGTTATGAAAACTAGAAACAGAAAAAAGTCCATTACGGTAAATATTGATTTTATTTTATCGAGAAATATCGTAATTCCAGACATTATCGTCAGGATAATTTATCGTGCATATCTCACTAAAGAGTAAAGTACGATTTATCGGTCAGTTTCACATCTTCGGTCATACAAGAAAAAACGATATAATAAAAATTGAATAACAATTTATATTTATATTTATATTTACAATTTTTTCTTATATGACCGAAGAGGTACATACTGACTGAAAATTCGTAACTTGCCATTATAGTTTTTCGGGTGGGATGGTCTATTTATAGGTGTGCGATAGGCCATCTAATGATTATATGTCCAGTACTTACAATTGTTGCGAAGGAATCGATAGGAACTCCTTAGAGAGATGTGTAGGGTTACATTTAAATGTACTGAAATGAACGAGAAGTTGTACACCTAATTAATTCTATATTCTTTTTAAAGACATTATTTTTTACATTAAAAACAAAACTCTACTTTATATTTAAACAATCGCTCAATGAAATATCGAAACCGATATTGAGTTCCAAATACCCTAAGAGAAGATCTGGTTGATAAACATTTTTTTGATAAATTCTATTTTATTTTAATTCATCATTTGTATTTTTATTAAATTCAAGAAAAAATATAATTTAACTCGTCATTTTATATAACACAGTTTTTTTATTTGTCCGAAAATATGGAACCGTTCGATAACTCAGAACTAACCCAACGTAAAAACAATTATAACAACATACACTGCCTAATGTAAAACCCTAACAATGTTCCCCAATTCGCAATTAGATAATGAATTGGTAAACGTTTAAACATCAAAAAAACGTTCAACAAAGAAAGCACCGAAAGTTCCATATCGAGAAAAGTCTCAAAGGTACATGAGGAAAAGCTTTTCTCATTCGCTACATTGAACTACATTGTTACCTGTCTACTGTGAATCATCCTCACTCTCACTCTCCGTAACTCATTCTCCTGGTGATGTGCCAACTAGAGTGATACTAGACCTCACCATTAAAAATGATTAGTTTAACGCCTATTTTAGAGACCATATATCCACTCACTCATACCAAACCAGATCTACTCATTTTAATGTACCTAATTTTAGAACTGAAGTAGAAAGAAATTCTATTATTTATAGAGCTATTCATCTTTTTAACAATATTATAATCGAAAATTTTGTACACCCAATATCTGATTTTAAATTCATTTTTTAAAGAATCTGTATTAGTAAATATATTGAATGATTTTAGACTAGCTATACCATTGCATCATCTTTTTATATTTGTTTAGTTTAGTATTTAGTATCATATTTTAATTTAGGATTTTGTAAACGTTTCTAATTTGTCAAACTTTTTTTAGGATAAATATAATAGATCATAATTTCTCCGAACAATTTCTTAACATTTTTGTCATCAGTTGAAATTAATCTATGACGTCACACAATGAGTTTAAATGAATTTTTCTTGGTATATAAAAGGTTATCAAGCAATAGCATATAATAGAAATTATAGAACTATTTTGTTATTTGCATATTTTCTAACAAATGCTCTAATGAATATGATTTTTTGAGATAATCTTAAAACCATATTCTAAAAGATAGTATAATAACATCTAAAAAGGTTTCGTTACACAGGGTGTCAAAAAATTAAATTAGCATATCTCCACACAAATTGAAGGTACAGTTTTTGTTTACCGAACTTTTCTCCATCCACGGATAAGTTTTCGAAGAATTCTATTTATTTTTTGTGAATTTTACGATTTTATTGATAGGTGGTGAAAAAAACGGACAATGAAGTAAAAATTAAACACTAAAAATTACTTAAACAATAACTCCATCATTAAAAAAACACAGATAATTCAATTATTAAAACAGATTTATTTCACTAAGTCTCAATATACCGGATTTCACCAATAGATTCATCATTTCTGAACAAGATTGTGCACGTGACTAAATATTCTTTATTTTTTAGCTATGGCATTATTGAAATGAAAGAGATGTTTTTGAGATATGCCGTTAATGGAATTATGTAATGCTCGAAACTAATTAAATCATTAAATAGAAGGCAAAGAACCTATTTTTAATACTACATATCTAGAATGAAAAAAAATCTTCATGTACAGCAAGTTAATATACTAATATGTACGACCATCGCAGTCTCGTAAAGTGGGTATGTAAGTCATGATAAATCAATTGGAAACTTTAAACATCAGATTGGTTTATGATCTACATGACTACTCTCCGAGAGCTGTATGTCTAATTGGGCGTTTTTCATGCTGCTGAAGTAGAAAAAGGCCCCGTGTGTATAGGTCTTGGTGAGGTATAGGCGGCATTGAGTACCCATATTAGGGATATGACCTCAGTTCACTCGATTGCAGTTATAGATGTTATAAATCTTACCCGAAACATTTTAAAGGAGGGCTGTGACGCACTCAATAGCCATGACGCAGTTAATAGCTCTGACGCAATGAACAGATATGACGCAGTTAATAGCTATGACGTAATGAAGAGGTATAACACAGTTATTAGCGATGACGCAATGAAGATGTATGACGCTTATTAGCTATGGCGCAATGAAGAGGTATGACGCAGTTATTAGCTATGACGTAATGAAGAGGTATGACGCAATGAAGAGGTATGAAGCAGTGAAGAGGTATGAAGCAGTGAAGAGGTATGACGCAGTGAAGAGGTATGACGCAGTGAAGAGGTATGACGCAGTGAAGAGGCATGACGCACTAAATTAATACCGGGTAAAGAATATAGATGTTAGCGAGGAAACTACTCTGAGATGTACTTCGCATTACAGTGTAATAAATAGGCAATGAGACAGTGTAATAAATAGGCAATGAGACAGTGTAATAAATAGGCAACCATATTATATAAGTTTCTAGTACGTAAGTCTATATTTCACCGTATAGGGTCGGACGGGGTATCACTGCGCACAATCCCGTAAATTCTGTATTTACTCAAAAACTAAATGTATTAGAAAAACTCTTTTTCTCGTGATGAAATGGTCATGAATGAGGATGGTTCTCAACTAGTTTCGAAATAATAGCTGAATAAATAAAAAACTTATTGGCAATTTTTTGTGAGTAACTTTTAGTGAGTGCATCGGCGTATCACTGCGCACATGAAGGGGTATTACTGCGCATTGCATAAATACAGCACTGATCTGCCCCACCTAAATCCCTCCTCTCCCAATTTTAATGCCCCTCCTCCCCATTATCTAAACCTGCGTTTCTAACATCTAAATATCCCTCTCCTCCCATCTAAATCCCCATCTCTTCCCAATTAAATCCCCCTCTCCTCCCATCTAAATTGCCCTTTCCTCTCATCGAAATCTCCCTCTCTTACCATCTAAATTCCCCTCTTCCCCATCTAAATTTTCTCTCTCCCCCATCTATCATCTACCCCCTCCCCTTCCCCCATCTAAGACTCCCAGTCATCATCAAAATGTCTGTGTTTCCCTCTATAAATGTCCTCTCCCTAATCTAACTGTCCCTTACCTTTTAAACACATATTTAATGAATCTACAACAAATTTAACACCTAAATTTTACGTAATTAGTTAACTATTTATATCAAGTAGTTTTATTCGATCGTAGGTTTTGTTATTAATCAACATTTAATTCAATAACCTCTCACCCCAACCAATAAATACCCTCTCTCCCTAACTTAATACCCCCCACATCAAGTTGGATAGCTACTACGATCGTAAGTTTATTGTTAATCAATTCTATAATTAAATTTAACACCTTATTCAATATTTATGCCTTTATTCAGAGCTAAAAACTCATTACTTTTATATTTATTTACATACAAATATGGTTATAAATGATGCGCAGTGATACCCCTCTACCTCTGAAATCTAAATTATATGGGGTATCACTGCGCACGGTTGTGGCGGGAAATCCGGTAAAACTCAGAAGTTGGAAATTTGACATAATGCAACTGTTAATGTCTGTGTTAACATGTTGAAACAATATGAATCTATATATCTCGGTTCTAGAGTTATTGGAGAGTTTGCGGGAATCAAAAATCATCAGCGCAAACTTTTTTCAGATCGTTCTGAGAGCTCCACATACATCGCGACTTAGCTCTAGAAATATTCATAGGAAAATGGTGCGTCATGAAGTTTAAGAGAGAAAAGAGAATACTTGAAATGATGGTTTAATCAGATTTAGGCTAAAACAAGTGGTTTTAAAACTATAAGAGGTGCGGAGTGATACCCCATAAAGATAGTGTGCGTAGTGATACCCCGTCCGACCCTAAGTTCATGCGATTGTTCTAGTAATATCCAAAGAGAGTTTGCATTTATTCTGCCTCTAGATTCGGAAGATAGAAAATGTCACATCTGCAAACACACAAATAGAAATTTCACGCCGATTTGATATTCCGAACAGAGGATATTGAAATGGTTAGAGATATAATATTATATTCAAAAAGGAGATATTTTAAACGATAATTAAAGGAGGAAGTTGAATATAAGAACAGCGGAAGTCTATTTCTAACTAGGGAAGTTATCGAAATAATTTGGCAGGGAGAAAATCTTAAATAAATATTTATTGACGAAACGATGAAGAAATATGAACTCAAAGTTAATAGGATTAGAATCAATTAAAGTGTATTTGTCATATTTTTATCACGTTACGAATTTCACATTTACAAAAATAAACTTTACTAATTGTAATACTTGTAAATATTTTTTAATTCGCATGGGTACAGGATGACAAATTTGTAAGATTTGAAAATAGTAGAAAATTAGAAAACTATTTTCTTTGATAGTACAATGTTTCCCAATTGTAAAACGAAATTATCTTTCCGCTTATTTAAAGTAATATCTTTATCTTTCGACTTGCAGCAAAATGCCAAAAGTGTTAAATTCTTTAGCTAGTATAAGCTTCACTACTTTAAATTCATCTTATTAAAACTTTCAGGCAGGTGTCCAATATAACGCTGGATAAAGTGCCTCCTCATTTGCCGCTCGATATATACTGTTTATCTTGGATTAATTCCGAACAAGAGTATCTACTCCCAGTGATGTTGTAGTACTCCTACTGCCAGATCAGGGAGGGAAATGAAGCGTATTTAACCCTTAACTGTCTGGTGTGTCAAATGGAGACATTTTCAAATTGTTTTACAATTTTTTTATGGTTGGACGAGATCGCATATAATCTATGTAATTAATACTGAACATTAATTAATAAAAATAGATATATTTGTTCTTCTAATTATATTTTGATTAATATTTATTGATAATTATGATAGCCAATATTTCAATATGCAATAAAATAATTAGAAAATAACCAATAACTGTAATACGATATAAATAAAATCTTTGAGTTATGTCAAATATAAATAATGCGAACTATTAATATATAATTAATTAAATTAAGTAATAGATTGCAAATCAAAAGCAATCAGTTTGTTAATAACCATGATATTATAATGTAATTCACAATCACTCAATTAATGGTCACAGCGCCATCTACCAACGGGACTTTGTTCTACAAAATCTTTCATTCAATTACAATATAGCAAATTATACACAATATTACATAATTACTCTTCATATGATAATCACAGTTATAATATTTAATTAGTATTAAACGTTATGGAATTATATACTTATTATAAATGTACCATTGAACATCTAAAGCTATTTAGGATATCAAAGCAATATAAGACTTATTTAATTCATCTTTAAAATGCTACAGTAGAACTCCTCTATAGTGAATGAGTAGAGTCCTGAGTAATGAAGTAGCATCTATAGTGTACACGGTGTATCAATTCACAGTGTATTGATACATGAGAAACAAACATCAGGAAACGTATTAATGGAAGCATATATACTTATATATTATATATCAATGAGAATACAATGCTATGTAGTAGTAACAGAGTACTGAGTCAGATGTAAGTAAAATAATATAATGAGTAGCTCTATGAAAATTATGATCTTCGAACTATCAAATTAAAGTTGAATTTTTTGATATGTTAAAATACGATTGGTATTTCATTAATACTTTCGTTATTTCTATTTCATTGAAAAATTAGAAATGAATGTATTACATGTGTCAACACACATGGATTAGAGCATTAAAATTCATGAAAAGGTTAACCGAATATCTTGAAATAATATAACTAAGGCTTTATTAATAGAGCCACATTAGACTGTATATCTCAGCATGGCTTCAAAGCTGAATGTCATAAGGGAGTAATGCATTTCAGTATTTTTAGCATAAAATATACTTTTCATCAATAGAGGATATCTGAGGGAAAATCATTGCCTTTCTTCTTTCTTTAAGTCCCTTTCCTTTCTTTGATGTAAAATGGAAAATAAAGTAAATAGTGAATATTTATTATGAAAATATAAAAAAATATAAAATACAAGAGACACAAGCTTATACAGGGTGACCCACAAAAAAGTGTACCCAACGTAGATTTAAAATAAATATCGTATTTATAAGTAGTTAAAAAATGAATTGAAGTAAATTTAATTTTTTTATCATGTATCAATTCCACCACCGTCATTGCTCAAGATTGTACGTGTACTATATTTGTATTAAGTCGAACTTAGGTACACTTTTTTGTGGGTCACCCTGTATAATAGTACGGATACTTTCAGTCAAAATAATAAAAATAAATGAGTTAGAAATAAGTCAGATCATCGTATTCAAAATAATGATTACAAAGAAGAGAAGAAAGAAAGAAGAGGAGAAAAAGAAAATAGAAAGAAAGAAGAGGAGAAAAAAAAGATAGAAAGAAAAGATACCAATATGAAGAGTAACAAATAATGAGATGAAATGTTAAATGTATCAGTATACACAGTGTGCATCATTATACAGACTGCGTATACTGATACACACTGTGTATCAGTATAAATTGTGTTGCAGAAGTGTTGGTGACATTTCTAGTCCTCATATCTGCTATCATTGGTAGTAAGGTGGTACCATTTTAAAGATAAATTATATAGTCTCTAGTAAAATATTAAAATAGGCCAAAGAAGGTGGAAATCATCATTCATCACAGTTTCTCATTTCTTTTTACTACACCACCATCTTTATTATGAGACATCATTTACCTATAAATAAATCTACCTTCATATCCCCTACCTATTTTATTTATTTCCCACCAATAACACATATCATTTATAGCATATCAGTAGGGTGTACGTTACAGTGTATCTTGTACAAAGAGCTATACGATACACTAAGACCTTTTCTCTATTGTCTTCTATTACCAATTCCTTTGTCTTTAAAGCATTATGATCTTATTAATAGAAACTCAATGAACATAAGTAACTGAGTACACTATTTTTATAGGTAATTCCATTAAATTTCAATCATAGAGAAAGGATCGTGGAGTAAAGAAATAAAATTGCCTTAACGTTTATATTAAATGGTAATGTTATGAATACAGCTAGGGTAAGTTACGAATTATCGGTCAGTACTACATCTTCGGTCATATAAGAAAACAATATGAAAATTGTTATTATTACACAGTGCTATCTAATACTTCTGCAAACCCGGTTTGCAGAAGTATTAGATAGCACTGTGTAATAATAATAATTTTTATATTGTTTTCTTATATGACCGAAGATGTAGTACCGACCGATAATTCGTAACTTACCCTACTTAACAGTTAAAATAATTGTGCTAGTGAATTTCCAGTGATAATTTACTAATAGAATGATATATACCATACACATTTCTTTTGAAGGCAGTACCTTTATTCACATTAAACATTTCACTTCATTTTTTTTCTTTTCTTTGGATTAAAAACTTATTTTCAAACAAAAAAAAGACCTAATGGAACATCCTGCTTGAGAAACTTTGATGTAATGTGAACAATAAGCAGTGCACTGTATTATTGTTCACTGTGCACTGCTTATTGCTCTCAGTGCACTGTATTATTGTTCACTGTGCACTGTATTATTGTTCACTGTGCACTGCTTATTGTTCACTGTGCACTGCTTATTGTTCACTGTGCACTGTATTATTGTTCACTGTGCACTGTATTATTGTTCACTGTGCACTGTATTATTGTTCACTGTGCACTGTATTATTGTTCACTGTGCACTGCTTATTGTTCACTGTGCACTGTATTATTGTTCACTGTGCACTGTATTATTGTTCACTGTGCACTGTATTATTGTTCACTGTGCACTGTATTATTGTTCACTGTGCACTGTATTATTGTTCACTGTGCACTGTATTATTGTTCACTGTGCACTGCTTATTGCTCTCAGTGCACTGTATTATTGTTCACTGTGCACTGCTTATTGTTCACTGTGCACTGTATTATTGTTCACTGTGCACTGTATTATTGTTCACTGTGCACTGTATTATTGTTCACTGTGCACTGTATTATTGTTCACTGTGCACTGTATTATTGTTCACTGTGCACTGCTTATTGCTCTCAGTGCACTGTATTATTGTTCACTGTGCACTGCTTATTGTTCACTGTGCACTGTATTATTGTTCACTGTGCACTGTATTATTGTTCACTGTGCACTGTATTATTGTTCACTGTGCACTGTATTATTGTTCACTGTGCACTGTATCATTGTTCACTGTGCACTGTATTATTGTTCACTGTGCACTGTGAACAATAAGGCATAGGATAGTAATGATTTATTCATATATAACTAATAACTAATAACTAAAATTAAATACATTAATTTATCTTTCAAAGTTTCAAATAGATTAGATAGAAGATACAATAAACTACACATAAAATTAATAAGATATTTAATTAATATTATCAGATGATAAAGATTATACCCGTCACTCTACTGATAACATGTTTAGAATTTCTTCTGTACAAAACGTAATATTGATTTCATTTACCCTGGGTCATATTGTCCCACTGCAATATGTACCAAATAAAGGCAATAAGTACCAAATAAAGGCAATAAGTACCAAATAAAGGCAATAAGTACCAAATAAAGGCAATAAGTACCAAATAAAGGCAATAAGTACCAAATAAAGGCAATAAGTACCAAATAAAGGCAATAAGTACCAAATAAAGCACAAAGTACCAAATATAGCATATACGTACCAAATAAAGGCAAAAAGTACCAAATAAAGGCAATAAGTACCAAATAAAGGCAATAAGTACCAAATAAAGGCAATAAGTACCAAATAAAGGCAATAAGTACCAAATAAAGGCAATAAGTACCAAATAAAGGCAAAAAATACCAAATAAAGGCAATAAGTACCAAATAAAGCACAAAGTACCTAATATAGCATATACGTACCAAATAAAGGCAAAAAGTACCAAATAAAGGCAAAAAGTACCAAATAAAGGCAAAAAGTACCAATTATTATATCCCATTTAACTACACTCCAATACTATGGTTTAAAGCATTATTGCCCATTGCTGTCAGTGAACTAAAATCGTAACATTGAAGTATTTATTGATTGACTTTTATTATCATTAATAGAACATTGAATATAATGCTGTAAAGTATTAGCTTTAAGTGTAAAACATTATACTTAATCATAGCTTCAAATGTTTAAACTCAATATAAACTTCATATCGTATTACTGGTAAATAAACTATAAAATATTACGAGTATAGAACGGATTACTTGACTGTGAAGATTTAATTAGTTAACTTTCACATGATGAATATAGATGTAGGGTAAGTTACGAATTATCGGTCAGTTCCACATCTTCGGTCACAAGAAAAAATAATCCATATAATAATAATTATAACAATTATTATTTATATAGTTTTTTCTTGTGTCCGAAGATGTAGAAGTGACCGATAATGTGTACCTTATTCTTACCTTAGATGCATACGTATATATATACAATATATTTAAATGTAAATAGGTATATATGTAAACATGGATAAAAAATTGAATGAAAGCTAAATAATTATTGACCGAAAATGTGTAGCCGTCCGATAACTCTGAACTGACCCTTGCAGTGAACCCGTTCTTAATTATAATTGTATTTAGAATTTATTATTTAGAAGGTTTGTTTATTTCCAGTGGAATTAGAAGCAATGGCTTGAATTTCTAATCAATTCGTAAATTTGATATGCAGTCGCCATTGCAAACCCAACTGAAAAACTTTCCACCGGAAATTAGATAATGGCAAATTGCATTAAATATTATCCATGACACTTATTATTTATAGCAATTTCCTTGAATGAAATTATTCTGTTATTTTGCATCGCATGGAAAGTGTCGAGTCATTTAGTTAGATTGCAAATGAAAATAAATATGGAAACTAAGAAAAGTAAATAGGATCTACATAGGTACGTCAATAACGGTAACAGCGAAATTACAATATATATTAATACCATATCATTATCTCGGTCAACACACATTATGTAGTCTAAGAAAAAACTTTCAGTTTACTTAGCGATAAATGGAATTAGCCTCTAAAGTTTTATATAAACAAAAGTACAATAACAATTAAAAAGTTATACTGAGAAGCAGCTCAGACAAATTATTATTAAGTACATTCTATCTACAGCAAAGGATCTATCTACGGGAAAGGATTTTTCATTTATTTATAGCAAAGGATCTTAGATCTATTTACAGCAAAGGATCTATCTACGATAAATGATCTATCTACTACAAAAGATCTCTCTACAGCAAAGGATCTATCTACATTAAAGGATGTATCTACAGCAATGGATCAATCTACATCGAAGGATTTATCTTCAGCAAAGGATCTTTCTACAGAATAGGATCTATCAACAGCAAAGGATCTATCTACAATATGTGATCTATTTACAGCAAAGGATCTATCTACAGCTAAAGTTCTATCTACAGCAAATGATGAATCTATAGCAAAGGATATATCTACAGTAAAGGAACTCTATACAGCCAAAGGATCCATTTACAGCAAAGGATCTATCTACAACAAAGTATCTATCCACAGCAGTGGATCTATTTATAGCGGAGAATCTTTCTACAGTAACGGATCTATCTTCAGCAAAGGATCTTTCTAATGAATAGGATCTATCTACAGCAAAGGATCTATCTACAATATATGATATATTTACAGCAAAGGATCTATCTACAGCTAAGGATCTATCTACAGCAAATTATCAATCTATAGCAAAGGACATATCTACAGTAAAGGAACTCTATACAGCCAAAGGATCCATTTACAGCAGAGGCTCTATCTACAACAAAGGATCTATCCACAGCAATGGATCTTTTCATAGTGGAGAATCTTTCTACAGCAAAGGATCTACTACAGAAAAGGATCTATCTTCAGCAAAGGATCTATCTAGAGCAAAGGATCTATCTACAGCAAAGGACCTATCTACAATAAGGGATCTATTTACAGCGAAGAATCAAACTACAGCAAAGGATCTATCTACAGCAAAGGATCTATCTACAGCATAGGATCTATCAACAGCAAAGGATCTATCTACAGTAAGGGATCTTTTTGCAGCGAAAG